>JBBPBX010000339.1:113588-131656 GCA_038048925.1 Garcialebias charrua
TCTTAGCTTAGCTTAGCTGCTTTTAACCAGCCAAGAACGTGATTTTTGGATCGTTAAATTGATTTTAAAGAAAAGAGAAAAAAAAGAAAGGGAGAAGGGTCAGTGAAGAGCACCAGAGTTGAGCCTTTTGTCATCCAGTGTCTTCAGTAGAAAGGGAGAGACACGAAGAAACGATAAAGTTGATAAATGAAAATGAGTTAGATAGTTTTCATTTATCATGCGGTTAATTGATTGATTGTTTATTAATTTGCGACTGTAACGTCCGCAGAGACTCAATGGCTGTGTCTCAATTCAGGGGCTGCATCCTCATGAGGACCCAGCCTAGCTGGGCCGAGTAGGCCACGCACTCACAAGACCGGGTGGGCTGAGCGAAACTGCTGAAATGGGACGGTCTAGCCTTCAGGTTTGCCGGCATTGAAGTGGGTGGGGCGTTCTCTTGAAGTGGGTGGGAAGTTCTTGTGTGCGCACTTGGTGTGTGTGGAAAGAGAAGGGACGCCGCTAAAATATATTAGTTAGCTGAATACATGTATATATATTAGTGTTTCTGAGTTTACAGTTTGTTAAGAACTGAGTACAAATCAACTTATAAACGGCGATCTGTTAAAACCCAGAGTGGACCTACGAAATGCAACTTGTCCAGTAGCACAGTTGGTAAATCAACCTGCGATTGGTGCAGAGATACTTTTCTCGAAGCTGGTTCGAATCTCACTCGGTACGGTTAAAACTTATTTTACGTTTGTCTTTTATTGGATAAAAAAATGAGGACTGAGATTAAAAGGAAGGAGTTTGTGAAACTCCTTTTTTTTTTATCCAATAAAAGACAAACGTAAAATAAGTTTTAACCGTACCGAGTGAGATTCGAACCAGCTTCGAGAAAAGCACATCTGCACCAATCGCAGGTTGATTTACAAACTGAGCTACTGGACAAGTTGCATTTTGTAGGTCCACTCTGGGTTTTAAAAGATTTCCCCTCAGAAAATCCTTGCTACGCACGTGTAAAATAATCTGATTTGTAATCAGTTCTTCAAAAACAGTAAACTCAGAAACAATAATATACTGTATATTCAGCTTTCACATTTTTTTTGTCGTTTCTGTAGTAAAATTTTAATGAGATATATTCGAGCTGAGGTTGTTTGAGATGACTAAATAAAGGTTGAATGAATATTCGCGCTGAGGTTGTTGTTAAAACGAGCTGATGACTCAACAACACACAGCAGCCCCGACACTGCACGCAGAAAGCCCCCCCCCCCGCGAAATCTCTGCTGGCGCTATGAATTCTGGGATAGCCTCCGTCTTGAAGGATTCACGAATGCATCCTTCGATTTCGGCAGGAAGTAGGCCGCATTCCTCGGCCGCATGAGGAGGAGTCTTCGAATTGGGACAGTCCTCCGCGCGGGGCAATGACGTATGCGGCCGACAAATGCGCACTCATGAGGATGCAGCCGCTGAATTGAGACACAGCAAATAACCACACCGTGTTGCTTCGATGCACCAAACTTTACTGAACCAAAACTCCCCCCACCCTCACATTTACCCATGCCGTAAAGCATCTCTTAAAGGCACAGTAACATGTCACAAACAGTGCACAACATTACAGGCCCAACAAACACACTAAACACTGTGGTTTCTGAACACATTTTCCCCCCTTCACCCCCTTGAAAACATAATACTTTGCAAAGAATAACAGATTAAACTGTATTCAATAAAACACAGATCTTAAGTAACACAATCACCCTGTCACATAGTCCCCAAGCCAGACAGGCGGGACCCTCAGTCTCTGGGGCCGTGCTGGCTGCTGAGTGGAGTCGGGCAAAGCTGGTGGAGTATCCCCCACCCGATAAGTCATTGGCCTAGGCTGCCAACCCAGTGCCGTTGCTGGGTCCAGCGGTGAGGCGGATGCTGTTGGGGCGATGACCCTGTGTAGACGATTTACGTGCAAACGACTCCCATTTTCCAGTCTGTATGTGGCCGGCCCCAATTGCTTAATCACCCGCAGTGGCTCTGACCAGAATGATTTCAGTTTATTTCTCCGATGAAGCAGTTTGATCCTGACCCAATCCCCTGCAGCCAGTGAGGGGGTCTGCACTCGGTGCGTGGCATCAAACCTCTCTTTCATCCGGGCCTGCGAACCCTTCACCTGAGCTCTGGCTTTCTGGAGCTCTGGGCTCCCACGTGCAGGAGCTGGCTCAGCTCTCAGACAGTCCAGGGGTTGCTTCAGTTCGCGCCCGATCATTAACATCGCCGGTGAAACTCCTGTGGTGGAATGCTTGGATGCCCGGATGGTCAAGAGGGTTTGGTTGAGAGCGTCGCTGAAGGTTCTCCCCTCCTCCAGACAGGCTCTGAGTCCATTTTTGAGAGTTTTATTGAGTCGTTCCACACCACCATTGCTCTCTGGGTGATAAACTGCTGTCCTGATGTGCCTGATGGAGCGTAGTGTGAGGAACTCTGTGAACTCTGCTGAGGTGAACTGGGCCCCATTATCCGTTGTAACAACACTGGGAAGGCCCCAGCGTCCAAACAGGTTGTCCAGGCAGTCTATGATGGTGTGTGCAGTGATGGAGCTCAGTTGGCAAACCTCAGGCCACTTCGAGTGAAGATCATGAACAACCAGCAGGTAGTGGGCGTGAGCAGGTGCCCCATGAAGTTCCCCACAGATGTCGACCTGAATATGTTCCCAAGGTGAAGGTGGCCAAGGGGTCGGGGTGAGGGGGGCTGTGGCAGGCTGGCCAGTTTTCCCACTCAAAAGGTAGCAAGCGCAGTTACGCACCAGCTCCTCAACATCAGTGTATACAGGGCCACCACACTGTATCACGGCAGCGCTGCTTCACCTTGACCACCCCCAGGTGCCCCTTGTGCGCTATATGCAGTACCCTGGCCCTGAGGATTTCTGGAATGACTGCCCGGTGACCACGAGCTAGGCACACCGTCCCCCCAGCAGGAGAGTTTGTTGCGGAAACTGTAGTAGGGAAGCACCCTGTCATCCACTTGGGCAGGCCAGCAATCCTGTACATAGGTACGGAGCACTGTGAGTGTATCATCTGCAGCTGAGGCCTGTTGCAGCTCTGTCAGGGTAACTATTGAACTGAGGGGTCCATGCAGGACTTGAACCCAATCTTCATCGTTATCAATGTCTGATGTTGCTCCGCTTGTCTCCTTCGTCACTGACATAGCTCTAGACAGGAGATCAGCCACCGTGTTGGCCCGTCCTGGCATAAACTCCAGGCTGAAATTGTACTGATTTAGCCTGTCAGCCCACTGCAGGAGTCTCATGGGCCTGTGCCCAGAGCCATTGGTTGCCAACAGTGCTGTTAGTGCCTGGTGGTCTGTACGGATGGTGAACAGTCTGCCATAGAGATAAACATGCCAGTGTTCACATGCCCACAGGCAGGCTAGGGTCTACCTCTCCCCCACAGAATATTTCTGCTTTGTTAGAGTAAGCGCGCGCGAGGCAAAAGGGACAGGGTGTTCCACCCCGTCATGAATCTGGGAGAGCACAGCACCTAGCGCCACCCCAGAAACATCACAGGTGACCAAGGTGGGAGCGGTCAAGCTGAAATGAGTTAGCGTGGGTGGGGAGGTGAGCTGTTTGATCTGCACAGCATCGTGGCATGTTGGTGTCCAGTCCCACGTGATGTCCTTCGGGAGCAACCGGCGTGGAGGGGCCGTCGAGTCCGAGTAGTGTGGCATGAATCTGAGGTAGTAGGCCGCCATTCCCAGGAAGGAAGACTGCTGGGATGGTGATTGCGGGTCCAGCAGGGACAGGATGGCTTCAGTGTGGGACAAAATTGGGGCAATGCCGTCTTTCGAGAGCCTGAAACCCAGAAACTCAACATCGTCAGCCCCAAACATGCACTTCTGAGGGTTCAGCGTGACCCCATGTTGTTGAAAACGCTGAAAGACCTGCTTTAGGCAAGCATCATGCAGCGTAGTAGATTTAATTGCATTACAGACATAAAGTCCTGGATGGCACAGAACTTTCTCCAGCTAAACCAGAACAAAACAGATGTTTTAATCATTGGACCTGAGGTTCAAAAAGAAAATACAATTCAGAGATTACAATCGGTCTTTACAACCTTCTAAAAAAGTAAGAAGCCTGGGAGTTATTTTTGACTCTGAGCTTACTTTTATTCCTCATATTAAACAAATAGTCAAAACAGGATTTTATCATCTAAAAAATATAGCCAGAGTCCGCCCTCTTCTTTCTCTGACCAATACTGAGACTTTGATGCATGCTTTTATTTCTAGTCGTTTAGGCCCTTTTTACACGGACACTGTGTGGGGGAAACGGTTTGGGTATGTTAATTAGGTGAAAAGTTTTGCGTTGACACTGTCGAATTCTGTGGATACGACTCTCTCCCCCTCCACCCCCCGTCCTCATGATTTCACTGTAGTTACCATGCTGGGCCTTTAGATGGCGCTGTGATTTTTGGAACCTTCACTACTGCGCATGCGTGCAGCCTGAGGTAAACAGCAGCCGAGAGCCTGCCTCGTCTGTTTTCCTCTCTGGCTAAAATCAGCTAACTACAAGTTGTTGTCAACAAGTTAACAACAAGTTAAAGCTGGAATTTGGATAAGAGTCAACAGATTTGAGTCAGTGGGACCCGCTTCATCTAACAAGCTGCACACCAGACGCTGAGCCTGTGGACCAGAACCGCTGAGTGGACTGTGGACCAGAACCGGACTTTACTCCGTGATAAACAGCTGACTTACAGCAGGTAAATCAACGTTCTTAATATAATGTTTGCTTGTGTTTACTTTGATCACACAACAACTGAGTTTTTATTTATTTATTTATTTCTGCCAGGTGGAGAAGCTGTCGTTGACAGGCTGATGGTTCGGCGGTTCTGATGGGTCCAGATGAACACACAGCAAGAGTCCAGTTCATTAACGTAGTTACAGTTCGGTTCACGTGTTTTAATAGTGTGTTCAGTTTAATTCTCAGTGTTTGTGTTACGTAAAGTTTGTGGTGCTGAATAAATAAATAAATAAAAAATAAACCTGGTGTCTTCATTTTCACAGCACGTTACGCACTGTTTAAAAAATGTAACGAGTCCAGATAGATACTGTAGTTCAGATAAATTTACATCTCCCACGCCAACATAAATACTGTTTATTATTGTTAAACTGTTATATTTTGCAGCGTGACACGTGAAATGTCAGACTGTCCGCGCGTGCGGGCTGCGCGCATGTGGTTGACACAAAAGCTCCACGGGAGATGTTTACATTATCAGCGGGGGGTCAGCGAAAAACTTCCACCTTGAGAGCAGGGTCAGGAAAGTATCGGAGTCATCGAGGGGGGCCAGCAGCATCGTGTAGGCGATAAGCAAAGTCGCAAAGAGAAAGTAGCGGTTACACTCAAAATACGCGCCGTGTAAACTGGCCCTTAGACTACTGTAATTCACTGCTTTCTGGTCTCCCTAAGAAAAATGTGTCCAGCCTTCAGCTGTTACAAAACTCTGCTGCTCGTGTGCTAACCAAGACCAGAAGGCAGGCTCATATTACACCTGTTTTAAAATCATTGCATTGGCTCCCTGTGCGCCTCAGGATTGATTTTAAGATTCTTTTAGTGGTTTTTAAATGTCTCAATGGTCTCGCACCATCTTATCTTGCAGAGCTGCTATTGCCTTATGAACCCCAGCGAACATTAAGGTCCTCTGGTACTGGACTACTAACAGTTCCAAAAGTCAGAACTCACACTTATGCTGTGATCACACCGAACAGCTTTTCAGCAGCAGGAGCGTCCAGTTTACATGTAAAGTCAATGGGGGACGCGCTTCCAGCCACGTCTTGGGCGTCGGGCATCACGTTGCATGCATGTTGAGCGTGCTGGAAAGCATTTTCCGTGCACGTGAACCGGCTTCAGCCTCCAAACCGCGCATTCAACATGCTGAAGATTTCGCGGTTCAAACTTTCAAACGCCGCTCAACTCTCCCTGATTGGTTGGTGTGTCAACCAATCAGGGAGAGTCGGGAGGAGAAGAGAGGAGAAGAGAGGGGGAGAGTCCCTATGTGACGCGGAAACGAGGGGGTGCGCGCACTATGTGACGTATTGTTTGTGGGACACAGAAAAGACCCGCGAGGTCGTGTACTATGGAAGAGAAACTCATTGTAGCTGTGTGTTCGCGACAAGTCCTTCACGACCAGTCAAGTCTGCTCCACAGAGACGGAAATAAAAAGCTCCTCGCCTGGCGGAGTGCGCAGGACTCTGTGCGCAGGACTCTGTATACCGGTAAGCTCCTCCCACACACCCCGCAGCAGTTTCGCGTTCTGGCTTTCTGGTCCAAGTAGGTCCCAAGTGCGTCCACTTGCGTGCGTGACGAGCTTTTTGGAGGTTGAAACGCTGTTCGGTGTGACCACACCATTACGGTGTCTTCTTTCCAGTACTATGGCCCTCGTCTGTGGAATAGTCTGCCGGAGAACCTGAGGGCTGCAGAGAATGTTGTTTTTAAGAGCAGGCTCAAGACCCATCTTTTTAACTGCATTTCCTGAACTGGTTCATCTCTGTTCACTCTATACATTTTCCATACTACTGTATTTAATTTGATTTTTATTTATTTTGTGTGTGTCGTTTGCTTTAATTTTGTGAGTTTATTGTTTTATAATTCTGTACAGCACTTTGAGCTGCTTTTAGTATGAAGGGTGCTTTATAAATAAAATGGATTGAAAATGGATTGATATGCGAGCCCCCATCAAATACTGCTTCTTCCAAAAGGTTAACAAACTAGCTCCTGTCTTGTTCAAGATCTCGGACGAGCATCCCATTAAATATGTTACGACCGAAACACAGTCAAAACATATTAATGGACACTGAACACAGAAGAAGTTTTAACAGAAATTTTATTAACTAAAACTAAGGGTGACCAAGCTGGTGAGGTCCCTTCTGGCTTCTTCCACCAAGCCTGGAGCGTCTTCTCCTGGAACAGCGCCCTAAAAAAACTAAAGAAAATTAAAGTACAAAGAAAAGATGGATAGGTGAGTCTGGCCAAACTTAGGAAAACGCCACCTAGGCAAACCCAACCCGGTAGGGCCGTAGTGTTCTCCCCCAGGCGACGATCCATCTATAATTTATAAGGCCCTCACTTAACCAAAAGGAAAAATACGAAATAAATACGAAAACTAAGCTACCAAACCTCACCCATCAAAAGTACAAAGGAATTGACAAAAAGAGAAAAGCATTTAACAGTCCCTCACAGTGGACCACAGCAGTCCTCCTTCAGAACGCTGAACAGACACTGGCCTCAGTGTCACTCAATACATAGTTCCCAGACACGCCCCCAGTATTGCGCAAACCGGTTTTCGCACCACATCTGAAGGCAGAGAAGGCAAAGATGGCGAAGAGCAGAGCAAATTATACGGACAAAAACACGAGCTACCACAGCTTCACCAAGGAACAATAGCAAAATGGCAGTGGTCGGAGTTAAATGAGTTTGAGAAAGAAATCATGGCAGACGAATCAGACAACTTGTCACAAAGTAGTTACTCCGATATCATTAATTATTTAATTATTACAAGGAGCGAGCGCACACCGGCTTCACAGCGCAGAGCTTCACAGCTTTAAATCCAAAAAAGATGTGTAAACTGTCTCAATCAGATCTAACCAGCTAAAAAAAGGTTTAACTAAAATAACACACAGCCAACAAACAGTCCAAGCTGAACACAGACCAGAACCAGCACTTTTGAGTCTTACCGTGTTGGAAGTTAGCATGTTGTTAGCATCTGGAGCGTGGCTCGCGGGAGCTCAGGTCGGACGGCGTGGATCCGTCGCGGCCGCGGGGGCACGTCCCATGGGACCGACGCGTCGCCCGCACGACTTGGCTCCCGTCCTCCTTCTCCAACTGGGACGGTCTCCCCGCCGGTCCTGGTGGACCGTGAGGAGGCCATTGTCGCGTTAGCGAGATGCTAAGCTAACAGCATGCAAGACGGTTTGCTAAATAATGAAAAAAAAAAACCCAGCTCTAACACACAGACAGTTGTACTCTAACATTGTTCTGAAAATGATTTATGTAGAATATTTTGTTTACCGGCCAAAAGGACGACGTATTCTGAGCAGATCCTTCAGAGCAGGCTCAGAGAGAGGAGCTGCAGTCCAGCTTCTCCGATGAGATAAATCCTTCACGTTTACTTTTTTTTTGATTAACTGAAACCTGCGCGCTGCCCAAACGTCTACCCGACTGGAACACCCACTGACACAACACGAAGTAACCATTGCAATTAATTAGAAATTAACACAAAAAAAAAACGTGAAAAATGAACATCCATTAGACCGCGCTGTCTCCTGTTCTGACTTTCAAAATGAGGGTCCACCCGGAAGTAAGACGGATGTGACGTCACATGGGAACTATGTATTAAGCCTTTTAGGCTCAAACACAACCACACTCCTCCCAAGTCCAAAACTAAATCACTATTAGCACTTAAAGTGCTTTAACCTACACCAAACTCTGCTTTAGGCAGCCAGAGTCACTTTTAGAGCTCAAAGCAGCTCAACTATACTCCCCTTGGAGCACACACACTAACAGTCAGAGAGGGTGGAGATCTCCCTGTGTTAGTTTATCACACAACCCTAAAACTGTGTGTCAACACTCGGTTTAATTACCTTTAAAGTGTCTTCAACCAAGACTTGGTTCACAAGTCCAGCATCCACACTTGATCAGCAAGCCAGATCCTGCTCCATCAAGTCTCCACACTGCTCAAGGCACTGCCTGTGAGATATAAAGGCAGGAGCTGCAGGTGAACACCTGTGCTGCCCAATTAAGCCTGATTAAGGACTTGGCTGAGTAAAAAAAAGTAAGTTCTTCCTGAACCAGCAGGCTGTAGCAGACTACAGCAGCAAAAAAAAACAGGGAACAGTCAGCTGATAGACTGTTGTTTTTAAACACATTAAAAACTCTGGGGTACATAACAGTTCTTCCTTAGTATTTGTTGGCCTTTAAAGAGAGAGTCCACCGGAGGATACTCTCTTCGTTGTGAGAACTTCATTGTGAGAACTTGTTTTTACTTTCGGTGCTTAAAGTCCCACCTGAACTTGTAAATAAATATTTTCAGTTTTCTGCTCCATGTTCTTGGAACCAGTTGCAGAAATACATGAATCTAAAGGAGCTGTTGTCACTAAATGTTTTTAAGGCTGTTCTTACCAGTGGTGTAGTCTGTGATACGTGAGTATACGGAGTATACCCACTTGAAAAGCTTGGGAATTTCAGTATACCCACTTAAAAGTGCCCAGTGACACAAGCCCATGTGGATTTGTCATTGTCATCACATCTGGAACATTTTATACACACACTGAGTTAGTTCAACTGGTTTTTTGTATAATTAATGCTTCTGTACAGGTCCTTCTAAAAAAAATTGCATATTGTAGAAAAGGGCATTATTTTCCATAATGTAATGATAAAAATCAAACTTTCATATATTTTAGATTCATTGCACACCAACTGAAATATTTCAGGTTTTTTGTTTTAATACTGTACTGATGATTTTGGCATACAGCTCATGAAAACCCAAAATTCATGTCTCAAAAAATTAGCATATCATGAAAAGGTTCTCTAAACGAGCTATTAACCTAATCATCTGTCAACGAATTAACTCTAAACACCTGCAAAACATTCCTGAGGCTTTTAAAAACTCCCAGCCTGGTTCAGTACTCAAAACCGCAATCATGGGTAAGACTGCCAACCTGACTACCATCATTGAGACCCTCAAGCAAGAGAGTAAGACACAGAAAGAAATTTCTGAACAAATAGGCTGTTCCCAGAGTGCTGTAGCAAGGCACCTCAGTAGGAAGTCTGTGGGAAGGGAAAAGTGTGGCAGAAAACGTTGCACAATGAGAAGAGGTGACTGGACCCTGAGGAAGATAGTGGAGAAGGGCCGATTCCAGCGCCACCGTGCACAAGCGTGTGCAGGAAATGGGCTACAGGTGCCGCATTCCCCAGGTCAAGCCATTTTTGGAGCCAAGATGGTGTAGTGGTTAGGGCGTTTGACTTGGGACCCGAAGGACGCGGGTTCGCGTCCCGGCCACTACACATCTTGGGGTGTCTATGAGTGCACACCTATTTCTCCAGCTCCCCGAGCGCCTTCTATGGCTGCTCACTGCACCGCCTGGTAGGTGGTTGGGTTAAATGCAGAGACGAATTTCGTCTGTGTATGGGAAACATACGCAGATGACAAGATTAGACAATTATTATTATTATTATTATTATTATTATTTTGAACCAGAAATGGCGGCAGAAGCGCCTGACCTAGGCTACAGAGAAGCAGCACTGGACTGTTGCTCAGTGGTCCAAAGTACTTTTTTCAGATGAAAGCAAAGTTTGCATGTCATTCGGAAATCAAGGTGCCAGAGTCTGGAGGAAGACTGGGGAGAAGGAAATGCCAAAATGCCAGAAGTCCAGTGTCAAGTACCCACAGTCAGTGATGGTCTGGGGTGCCATGTCAGCTGCTGGTGTTGGTCCACTGTGTTTTATCAAGGGCAGGGTCAATGCAGCTAGCTATCAGGAGATTTTGGAGCACTTCATGCTTCCATCTGCTGAAAAGCTTTATGGAGATGAAGATTTCATTTTTCAGCACGACCTGGCACCTGCTCACAGTGCCAAAACCACTGGTAAATGGTTTACTGACCATGGTATTACTGTGCTCAATTGGCCTGCCAGCTCTCCTGACCTGAACCCATTAGAGAATCTGTGGGATATTGTGAAGAGAAAGTTGAGAGACGCAACACCCAACACTCTGGATGAGCTTAAGGCCGCTATCGAAGCATCCTGGGCCTCCATAACACCTCAGCAGTACCACAGGCTGATTGCCTCCATGCCACGCTGCATTGAAGCAGTCATTTCTGCAAAAGGATTCCAGACCAAGTAGTGCTGGGCGATATGACGATATATATCGTGGGGACGATAGAAACGTGTCTAATGTGCTACTTTCCTTCTATCGTCTCTATCATGATAAAGCTGCACAGGCAGCCCAAGAAGAAGAACTTTTACCAGAAAGAGGGGGAAGCTCACCTTGTTTGTATCAAAAAAGGCGTTCAATACAGGATCAACTGGACTTTATTTGTTGCAGAAAACCTTGTTAGCTTCCATTATTTCGCTCCGCTGAAACTCTGAGACAAAATGGGTCCAGAGGACACAAACCCAGAGTCCAACAGAGTCCGAACTCGGGTCCAATTAACAAATACAAAACGGACCAGAGACACAACGGAACCGGAATCAAACGTAACGTTTTCTCTTTTCTGTGCCTTGTTTACTCCAGCTTCCAGAGCGGATTTCTTCTTCGTGGGTTTTATTAGCGGCCGTTGTTTTACCGCCACCTGCAGGAAAAATTTGGACCAAAGTAGAAACTCCTTTTCTAATTCTTGGGGGGTAACGTTGCGTCAAAAACAATTTATGCTGTTTTGGTGAACACAGCACAAAGTAGAACAATTTAATTCAGCCTTAGCACTGAAATAAGACATATCTATGGGTTGCAATAAAAAATACATATATTTTCAAGTCTGCATTTAGTTCTCGGTCATTATTTTTATCAACTGCAAACACACTTTCTGTTAGACTTTGTTGCGTGAAAAGTGCTTTGTCAAAGTTTGATGTTGTGAAAAGGCTGAAACTAAATTATTTGAACAGATCAAAGTGTATTGCTTTTCTCTGTTGTCCTCGCTGAAACTCCTTTTCTACTTTGGTCCAAGTTTTTCCTGTACACACACACACACATCGCGTTGTATATATCATGATATATATCGTTATCGTGATATAAAAAAGTCCATATCGTGATATATGATTTTTTTCCATATCGCCCAGCACTACGACCAAGTATTGAGTCTGTAACTGAACATAATTATTTGAAGGTTGACTTTTTTTGTATTAAAAACACTTTTTGTTTATTGGTCGGATGAAATATACAAATTTTTTGAGACAGGAATTTGGGGTTTTCATGAGCTGAATGCCAAAATCATCAGTATTAAAACAATAAAAGACCTGAAATATTTTAGTTGGTGTGTAATGAATCTAAAATATATGGAAGTTTCATTTTTATCATTACATTATGGAATATACTGATCTTTATCACAATATGCAAATTTTCTGAGTACCTGTACTTACTACTTGATACTTGAACATGTTTTGCTTTGATACTGTTTTATATATTCTATAACATGTTTTCAATACAGAGCCAACTGTTATACAAAGCTTTGTGTGCATTTATTCAAATATAAGCATCAGATAAATTTTGAAATGTTAAATATGCTTAAATCAAAATAAATTAACAATTACATTGTACTAACTGGTGTACTTTGGTTTCTAAGCACAGTATACCTACTACAAAAATATAAATTACACCACTGGTTCTTACTGATTTGGAGAAGGGATCATTTGTAGATGTTTTAACTGAGGAATCTTTGAATTTATTTGTTTGAGTTAACTTTTTCAGTTTTTGCTGTGAATGTTCTGTAACCTCTGTATGCTCCTGTCAGTCTTGGCCAGGATTCTCTTGTAAAACATTTGTTTTAATCTCAATGGGATTTTCCTGGTGAAATAAAGGTTAAATAAAAATAAATGTAGTAAAGACAAGCTACCAGGGGACAGGGCACTAAAGGTAGAAAAAGTTTGTCCTGAGTTGCTGAGGGTCTGGATGTTGTGGGGCTGCTGTGGTTGACGCATCTCTTCATTGTTGTATGGAGGACTAAGACAACACCTGTGGAGTGGCAGACCAGGGTTGTGGTTCCCATTTTTACACAGGCGGACCGTAGAGTGTATTCAAACTATTGTGGGATCACACTTTGTAGGAGCTGCACTGCTGCAGGAGTATGGGGTGCCAGGGTTGCTGTTACAGGCTGTCTAATCCTTGTAGATTATTGTCCTTGGGGTTGTGCATCTTCTCTGACCTGGGAACATCTCGGTGTCCCCCAGAAGGAGCTGAAGAGTGTCGCTGGGGAAAGGGAGGTCTGGGTTTCTCTTCTGTACCTGTTACCCAGCGGGTTCGGATGTTGTCAGTCCATACAATGGGCGTCATTAGCTGTTATCATCCCCATATATAGCGGCAAAGCTGTCCAATCTACCTCCTAGCATGTTTAAAAGAACGTTATCAGCGTTAATATCGCTGTGAGTAGGCAGCGTGTTTCCGTAAACCCGGAAGTGTTGTGTTTTTGTTTTTTTTTCAGCTTATGTAACCGTTTTCCTAAACCTGACCCAGAGGACCAACCCTAAACCTAACCCCCTTACCCTTGTGCCTAAACCTAACCAATCAGAATCAGAATATCTTTATTGACATTGCCATTGCACCAGGGCACAATACGTGATTGAATTACGCACATCCGTCTTAAGATGGGATGAGTGCACGAAGCCGCAGCCGTTGTACGGCGCCGCCATAATCTTAGATATGGAAAAAAAGGGAAGATAACATGAGGATAAGTTGTGGTATTACAAGAAAAGATCTTTCACATCTTGCTTGTTTAGACACCATATGAGAAAAAAAAAAAAACTCTACCAGAAAGCATATTTAGGACAAATTACATATGCATTTTGAGGTCGAGGCAGTGAGATTCTGTCCATGAGCCATTTTCAAATAGCAGTTCTGTAGATGTTTCCAGCCGGCATCTCCGATAACGCTCACAGAAAGTTCTCCGGGGAGGGGGTGGGTAGCGATAGTTGGGTGCAGTTTGTGTCCTCAGTAACACGACTCAGGAGAAATTTGATATCCAACCTTTCCAAGGCTGTTTGGGAAGTCAGATAGACATAACATAAATATTTTTCACTTCAAGCACACAGTGTAATTTCTGTAGCCTTGAGTCCTGCTGGACGATCTGATCCAATATGATCCAAATGTGGGAACTTTTCACTGATCCAAGCTATGACTCATCCACCAGATGACCACTACAGCATCCACGAGTCCCAAGCCCTGCGGGTGGTCTGCAATCCTTAGAGATAGCGTCCACCTTTCAGTTTAGCTTGTAAATCAGCTGATTTATGGAGGTCACGGCACGGATCAGACTCTCACTTTGACTCGGGAGCTTCGACATGGCATTAATTGCCGCTGAAGTACTCCTCATTTTCCGATAGATCAGTGCTCCACAAACGCCAAAGAGCAAAGCGCCTATCATCATAAATCTAATTATGTACAAATCTTCCACGTCTTCCACAGAGAGCACTGAAAGACTCATCACTTTCCACTTGCCCCAGGAATCCATGACGTATCCTCCAGGGTGCGTCTGCGAAGGGCCTAACCAAGACCCTAAACCTAACCCAAGATCCTTTAGTCTAAACCTAACCACGTAGCTAAAGACGGAGCCTGCTGTCATCACTTGTAACTTTGACAACGTACCTTTTAAACATCCTAGGAGGTACAGGAGGGGCAATCTGACCGCTACATATGGAGATAACTGATAATGGCTATTTAATGGTTGATAACATCCGAAGCGGGTGTGTTGCCTCTGTAACATGACTACAGATGAGCAGTTGGAGATGGAGTAAAATCAGGGTCTTAAAAATAAGATACATTTTTTCCAGATTTGATATAGGTNAAGCGCCTATCATCATAAATCTAATTATGTACAAGTCTTCCAATTATGTACAAATCTTCCACGTCTTCCACAGAGAGCACTGAAAGACTCATCACTTTCCACTCGCCCCAGGAATCCATGACGTATCCTCCAGGGTGCGTCTGCGAAGGGCCTAACCAAGACCCTAAACCTAACCCAAGATCCTTTAGTCTAAACCTAACCACGTAGCTAAAGACGGAGCCTGCTGTCATCACTTGTAACTTTGACAACGTACCTTTTAAACATCCTAGGAGGTACAGGAGGGGCAATCTGACCGCTACGTATGGAGATGATAACTGATGATGGCTATTTAATGGTTGATAACATCCGAAGCGGGATTTAGTGCTCGTACTCCGTGCATTAACTAAAGAACCGTTTGAGCCCTTGGACCAGATACCTTGAAGTATTTGTTGCTGAAAACAGCCTTGTTATTAGCTCAGCTACAAGAGTGAGCAACTTGTCAGGTCTGTCCATCGCTCCTTCTTGTCTCAGAATTCAAGGAGATGGGAGTTCAGCAGAACTCCGACAAACCCTGCTTTTTTACTGAAAAGCATAACAAGTTCATTCAGGTCCAGAGTCATTATGCTGGAAAGTTTCTGCCTTCCTCTGAATAAAACTACGGAGGAGGAACAATTTCACCTGCTCTGTCCAGTACGCATGCTCAAGTGTTATGTAATACGCACAGCCACACAGCGTAAATACGAACAATTGCTCGTATATTTCAGGGAACGATAAAAAAGACAGTCTTTATCTTCCCAGCGTCTGTCACATTGGTTATGTGAAACTATATCACAAGCCTATAGTTGTGGGCAGCTGTGGCTGAGTGGTTAGAGCAGTCGTCCTCCAATGCAAGAGTTAGGGGTTCAAATCCATCAGCAGTCACATGTCAAAGTGTCCCTGGGCAAGACACTGACGCAACACATACAGGCACTGCAGAGTTCAGATAAAATCACTGTTTAAATATCTTAAAAAGCTAAGTCTGGTCCTCTGGACATTCAAAAAACAAAACAAAGCAAAAAAAAATATTGTAGAAACGTTTCGTCTTTCGTCCGAAAGACTTCCTCAGTCTGAGGTGCTGTATTCAGCTCAGTCTTATAAATAGCACCCTCTCACAGTGGATCAACCAGTTGGCTGATGACAGCCGAAACCAGGTGCTCACATGATCAAGGAGGACCATCAGCCTAACGATGGATCGTTAGCACCCATCATCAGTTTTTTTGAATGTCCAGAGGACCAGACTTAGCTTTTTTAGATTTTTCTACCTGGATTATTGAGCATGCATCAAGGCACTGTTTAAATAGTTCCCTCTGGATGGAACAAAATTTATGAAATGTCTCCAGCTCTTCTTTGACACATTCTCCGTGTTATGTTGGAGTGGTTTTTCACAGTCACACAACTATTAAAAAAAAAAATTAAAAATAAAAGCAACACAGCCCTGCTCTGTCATTATTTAGTGGGTGTTTTTCTTACTCGTTCAATCAGGAAAACTCCTTACTTCCTCATTGGAAGTTTTTCCCTTCTTATTCCTTTACTTATCTGATATGAATAAACATTCCTTCAGCTAAGATCAGGCATAGAGGCTGCACGCCTGTCATCCAGTACACACCAGGTACATGGATCAGCGGTGCGTAATTATGCTTGAATAAAGAATGAGGTTTAAACGGATGTCAGTGGTTTTTTTATGGTTCTCAGACAGACCCAGTGAGGCATGGACCATATCCTGCTCCACCTTTTAAACCCAACAGCGACAGCTTTTAAAGGGCGTAGCTTACACAAAATAGAACGTTAGTTACGTATTGTAACCCCAGATTCTATGAGTGTAAGCGTAAACCTTTAAAAATTGGACCTCACTGGCTCACAAATGGCTGAAGAAAAGAGTATGCCTTTGGGAGTTGATCTCCAGTCCAGATGCAATTTATAACGGACCAGGTGGGGCCCACACAGCAGGTGGGCATGGATTAGAAGTTTTCAGTGTTCAGCGAGCTGGGTAAACCCAATAGCAACAGCTTTTAAAGGGCTACGCTTACACTCAGAATCTGGGGTTACAATATGTAACCATCGTTTTTAAGTGTTAATCTTGTTAAATTCTTGCTCAAGTCCTCCTGTGCACGCTCCCGCAGCCGCCATTTGGCAGCCAATCGATTTTTGGCACAACACCGGCCCACATTTCTGGGTTCGGTCCACATTTCCGGGTTGTCAGCGGTGACACGTAACAAACCCAACACATCAGCGGTGACGCATGATAGATGTGACGTATATGGCAAAGCGCCATATTTATGGATTTTTCCACTTTATTAGACATATTTGGACTGATACAACATATTGGGAGGTGCAACGTGTACAGCCGAAAATACAGTACATGGTTTGTCTTTAAGAGCATTTAAACCTGTGTGTGTGTATGTGTTTAGTTTTCGTTATTAGTGAGCTCTACAGTTGTTTTTTGACATGGAGGCTCTCCTCTGACACAAAACATGTCCAGTTCTAAAAAACAATCTGATGATAGGGGAGGGCAATATTGCAAAAAATATTATATCACTGGGGTAGGTTTTTTTTACAGTAAAATCAAAATCATGATTTCTATTACCATTTTACTGTGATTTCTACCCATTTATTAGTTTGCATGTTAAAAAAGTAGAGCGACCAAACTTTAAAATAAAAAATAAAAAGTGTGTCAGCTTTTTCCTGCACTCAAAACAGATTGTAGCTTGTTGCAAACGACAATGTTGCAGAACAGCTACCGGTACCTTGAAAAAAAAAGATGGATGTTGCTCTTCTGATAGATAAACAAAGACTGACTGGATTTTCCACCACATGAAATGTATGACCAGCCATTGTTTTTTTTAATGAACATAGACGTTTAAGGGGTGTCTGTGTGTCACCACAAACATAGAGCAACGTGCACTTTAAATTGCTTCAGCTAACATTATCTGTAGGCGTGCACAGGATGCATGGTTGCTATGATGGAAGCCCTACAAAGTGCATTAACAGAGGAAATTCTGGGTTCTAGACACTTTAATCAGTAATATTCATTAATTTCCTGAATGTGATGGCTCAAAAACCAGAACAAAAAGCTGCAAAAAATGTTGAGCCATACAATGACTCGGAACAGAAGCTACCTGCTGGATGGGACTCTGAGCCAGGAAGAGGATCCGTCGACCCAGCAGCTCTGCAAAGATGCAGCCCACAGACCAAATATCAATGGAGTTGGAGTAGTGGCGACTCCCCATCAGGATCTCTGGTGCTCTGTAGTACTGTGTCACCACTTCCTGTGTCATGTGCCGGGACTCATCAGTCTCGTCCACCCGGGCCAGGCCAAAGTCACAGATCTGCAACGCAATCATACAGATGACTTTCAGGAGCGTCACCTCACTGCAAGCTTCTAGACCTCTTCTTAAACACTTTGCCCCATGCACATAAATCGGTACAATGACAACTTTATGGCACATATTCCTGACATTGTAAGGAGCAGGCCTTACAATATTAGGTGTAAAGTGTCACTAAATGTCTCTGCGTGAGCACAGCTACAGCTGTTATTATATATATGTATATAT
>JBBPBX010000340.1:0-52681 GCA_038048925.1 Garcialebias charrua
CTGTTTCTGCAGCACCTTCCTAAATCAGCTGAATTACTCACGTGAAGCAAACCCAGCAGCAACGGCTTCACTTCTTTAACGTCTTTAACGTCGTCCTCGTCAACTGAAGGACTCGTCTTCACTGAGAAACAATAAAAATCATAAATATTTATTAACTTTAGGACCAACGTCTGTTTAAAAACATCTAAAGGTCAGAAACAGCTCAGCGGCGCTGCCGGGCAGGAACAACCACACTGCATACTGTTGGGTAAAAATGATATTAGTTTTAATTACGTCTTTGTTTTCGTTGCTTTTAATATTCAGCAAACCAAAATGAGTAGATCAAATATTCAAATCTAGAGTAAAATAAATAAATAATTTCAAACGTGACCGTTGACAGTTTGGTTTGTACGTGAATTGTTTTGAAATTAAATGACAATTATTTTAAATGTACTAAAAAATAAAAACAAGCTAAATTCAAAATTTACCACAACTTTCAATCTCATAAGTTGAAATAAACAAAAAATATATATAAAAAATATTTTTTTTACATCAAAACGTAGAAAATTTGTCCTTTTATGACAAAACAAACAAACGTCCAGCCCGATTCAATAACAAGGTTTCAAAAAACGTTTCTAAAAGACGAAACAAGAAACACGAGCAGAAAAAAACATGAAATTCTTCGGCTGAGAGAATTCTTTGGCTTGGAAATGAGAATACTGATGTGCTGACCCACCCAGATGTTCACACTGTTCTCACCACAAACAGAAACATCTGCTTATTTCCTGGTTTTACCTGCCCAGGGACTATAAATGTGATCTGCAGCGATCCGGTCCACTTGAGTGACTCACAGCCAGTCTTTGTTGGTGGATGTTGGCTTTAGCATGTAGTGGACATGACCGTGTCCACTTTGATACACCTGTGTACTTTTGAACTGTTCCAGAGATGACCTTTACTGACCTCTCAGTAAAGCAAGACATTTACTACAAATTAGTCACATAGTCACCAAAAGAGACTATTTCTATCTTTGATTTTATTCTAATGTAATCAAAAGAATAACTTTTGTCATTTTCATGATATATGTTATATGCTGTTATTCTTTTAATATGTAGTATTACTGTGTTGCTTGACCAAATGAAAGTGTCTACTCAAAATATCTATGACAAAGTTGAATGAGGTGTCAGATTGACTTGCTCAGGAGTTGTTTTTGTTGAGTTCAGCTGAAACTCTCGGTAGCGTCGAGATGTCTCCTCTCTTTCAGACACTTTTCCAAAACATTCCTCTTTGTTATCTAAGCAGACTTGCTGTCAACCTTGAGTTTCCACTTCACGTTTTCACACTCCTCTTGGCCCACGGACCAATGAGGAAAGTGTGTTCTAATCTCAACATTTTTGAGTAAAAGCGTTTGTTTGCATGAACGCTTCAGAGTTTCTGGGAACTTCAAGACATGAAGACGTCCCAAAGAGCTGAATGAATGCCTGTCACCCGCCAAGGACAGTCATTCAGCTAAGGACTAAATAACATGCTGTTATGAGTCCACTTCGAACGAGCGTAAGCTCAAAACTTTGTTTATTCCTTCCTGGAATAAGCTTATCTTGAAGTCAGAGGCCAGGAGCTGACATATTTTCTGATGACCAAGCGGAACCCAGGAGACGTTGAAAACGTAAACGAATAACCAGTTCGGACGAACTGGGCCTGAAGGACTGTGCATCTTACAGGCTGGTGTCATCTCTTTATCAGACTCGTCGTCGAAAGGTAAAGAGCTGTTTACAAACGTACCTGGATTTGAGCAGAAATCTGATGAGAAGTGTCACATTTGGTAACATGCTCAAGATAATTTCCTTTAACTAGGGATGTGCCGGGATGAGGATCAGTTCCTCCAAATCCGAGGCCATGGTCTTGAGCCGGAAAAGGGTAGCGTGCCCTCTCCGGGTCGGGGAGGAGGTCCTGCCCCAAGTGGAGGAGTTTAAGTATCTCGGGATCTTGTTCACGAATGAGGGAAAACTGGAGCGTGAGATCGATAGGCGGATAGGTGCAGCGTCCGCAGTGAAGCGGGCGCTGTACCGGTCTGTCGTGGTGAAGAGAGAGCTGAGTCAAAAGGCAAAGCTCTCAATTTACCGATCGATCTACGTTCCCACCCTCATCTATGGTCATGAGCTTTGGGTTATGACCGAAAGAACAAGATCTCGGATACAAGCGGCTGAAATGAGTTTTCTCCGCAGGGTGTCTGGACTCTCCCTTAGAGATAGGGTGAGAAGCTCAGTCATCCGGGAGGGACTCGGAGTAGAGCCGCTGCTTCTCCACATCGAGAGGAGCCAGTTGAGGTGGCTCGGGCATCTGGTTAGGATGCCTCCTGGACGCCTCCCTGGTGAGGTGTTCCGGGCATGTCCCACCGGGAGGAGACCCAGAGGAAGACCCAGGATACGCTGGAGGGACTATGTTTCTCGGCTGGCCTGGGAACGCCTTGGGATTCCCCCAGAGGAGCTGCTCCAAGTGGCTGGGGAGAGGGAAGTCTGGGCCTCCCTACTTAGGCTGCTACCCCCGCGACCCGACCCCGGATAAGCGGAAGAAAATGGATGGATGGATAGGGATGTGCCGATAGATCGGAAACCGATCAATCGTCACCGATAATCATTAAAGCGGATGTGATCGGCTTTTGCCTTCAATTACCGATCACAGAGCCTGTGATGCGAAGTTTGCTAACTGCAAAACGTGCGACGAAAAAGTACCTCGTGGAAGAATTTCAACGAAGTCCTTCAACACAACAAACCTAATTCGTCATTAAAATGTTTTAATACGTTTTAATAACTTACCAAAAGCCGTCTGCCAGCGCCCCCATAAGCAACACCTGTTAGCATGTAGCTCCACCGAGTAGCTCCACCGAGTCCGCTCCGCTGCGCAGTTACGGGCAGTCCAGTTTAGCTGCGGCTTCAAAAAGGCTGTCGGCTTTGTTATTCCAAGTTAGCTGGGTGTCCCCCGATATCTTCTGCTTCCAGTCCGACATCGAGGCGAGCTCCAGGAACCTCTGATCGCACAAAGCCGGCTGTCTGCTGCAGGTCCGGTTTAGCATGTTAGCCTTAGCTCATACCATGAGCTGCTGGTCTCGCGCGGTGCTGTGTGAGCGCTCGGCGGAGATCGCGGCTGCTGCTCCAGTCCTGAGACATTCACAGAGTTCAGGGAGTGTTTCCAGTTAATTTATCCGTATGAGGCATCCTCTTATGGGAGAAACAGTCCTCCAAAAGCCGACTGCCGAGTGTGGAGGCGGTATTTCCTGGTTCTTCTTCTTCTTCTATAGAGTTTAATGGCGGTTGGCGAACTCATATTAAGCGCATTACCGCCACCTGGTTCCCGCAGGAAGTTGTTCAAAAAAGCACGAAATTATTTAAAAAAAATAATAATAATAATAATGTCTATTCCTGTCATCTGCGTATGTTTCCCATACCCAGACGAAATTCGTCTCTGCATTTAACCCAACCACCTACCAGGTGGTGCAGTGAGCAGCCCGAAAGCGCCCGGGGAGCTGGAGAAATAGGTGTGCACTCATAGACACCCCAAGCTGGGTAGTGGCTGGGGCGCGAACCCGCGACCTTCGGGTCCGTAGTCAAAAACCCTGCCACTAGACCATCTAATAATGATACTTTACGTATTTATAAAGCCATTTGTAAAAACAGCCAACAGTGCAGCTTTAAGTAGCAAATGGGGTATTTTAGTTTTTTATATGAAGTAATAGATGTGTTTTTTTTTTAAACAATAAAATACCTTTTTTTTATTTATTGAAAGTTAGTAATGTAAACATTTTTCTTTGATAATGCAGTTGATAATTACTTTTATTTACTTTGTTCTCTGAAATAAATTAGTAAAAATATGTTTTTGTCTGAATTATGGTGATTTTATGGTTCTGAAAATAACATGAGTGCTGCTTCTGGCTACAAGATCTGAAAAGTTTTCAGATCTTGTAGCCAGAAGCAGCACTCATAAATTACAGGTAAGCCATTTGATCGGTGATCGGTTTATGTGATCGGCTCACATATAGGCAATCGGTAATTGTGATCGGTATCGGTGATCGTCACACATAGGTGATCGGTATCGGTATCGGTTTCAAAAAACCTGATCGGCACATCCCTACCTTTAACCCATCTCTCCATCTTTCCTCCTATCTTTTTCCCTCAATTCTAAGCTGGAAACTATTTTAAGCTAAAGAGCCCACAGACTAAATATGTTTAACATCCAGTATTGAAGTCTGTTGTGTTGAATTTAAGTGTGCTGACGTATTAATTTGAAAGAAAGTGAAATCATGTCAATCAAGTGTAATGGTGTTGATTTTAGTTGATTCATTTTAAATAAATGATAGTGTCTCTTTGACATATCAAACTAAGTTAATGTCCATTGTCACTCTATGGCTTCTGTTTTATTTATCCATCATAAAGATCACAGAAATATTGGGTAAACTGAAAAAGAAAAGAATCCGTGAAATTACTATTCAATCTGAATAAGTAAATTAATTAAGGTAAAGAGGTCAGTATTAATATTGACCTCCTCATAATCCTTTACATCTGGGTGACACCGTATGTGTTTAAAAGACACAATATGTGGTCTCCCTCATGTTTACTTCAGCATACTCAGAGGGTCAGAGACGCTTATTTTATAATTCCACTCCAATAAAAAGGAACAAACGTCTAAAATCTAATAAAGTTAAACAAAATGGTAACTTTTGTTAGTTTTGTGTGTAGTGTTTCTGTGGATTCAGCTGTTTTTCCGGCGACTCCGCAGGTCTGCCTGAGACCATGTAAGATCCGGGTGAACTGAGACCTCGGACTCGTGAGTCCTGATTCGAATCGTTAACTCAGGCGAGTCGACCAGCTCTAGCTGGAACCTAAATTAACCTGTAAATCCAGAGCTGTGCCGTTCAGCTCAGCTCCTTCTTCACCACCAACAGACCGGAGCAACACCCCCATCACTACAGACGAGGCACGGATCTGTTTGCTCCATCCTCCTCAGGAACAAGTCTCCCAGAGACCTGAAGTCTCGACACTTACCCAGAAGCAACATTTCACCATTTTACAGTTTATAAAGAGAAACAAGACGATTAAAATAAAAAATATATATATTAACAATAATATAATATTAAAGGTCCACTGACATGATGTTTGAACTACCGGTATGCATAAAATTGCTCAACATATGTATGTTGTATCATTAGACTATGTTCGTTTGTACAAGCAAAATAATGAATCAATTTAATTTTGATTTAAAAGTGATTTTAAACTTCGCGCCGTGTTCATTCACGGGAAATCCGACTACACGCGAATGCAACATCTGTGACGTAGGAAGGAGAACCTCAGTTCGCGGCTGCAATGATAACGCATATTCATTCTCTGCCAGATCGCCTTTTTTTTTGTATAACTTGAAAAATGCTGTTACGTTGTGTCGCATTTGGGTGTTCTAATATCATCAGTGAACAAGTGAGCCTTTTCACTTTCCCAAAAGATGAAATACTTCGTCAAGAATGGAATAAATAAAGCTGCCCCCCCTCGGAGCTCCCTCGCTTCCTGAAAAGGTAAGACTCAAATAAATACGGGTGCAGACCTAAATTAGAACCTGCTGTTTCTTGTTCATCTAACTTTCTGCTTCCCAAACTGAAGACAAATCGCTCAAATCTTAACTTAGATTGATAAATTTGTCGTTTTATTGTCCGCCATGAATATGTAAAAGGGGCGTTCTAAAGACGTTCTCCTTCCTACGTCACAGATGTTGCATTCACGTGTAGTCGGTTGTCCCGTGAAGAAACACGGTTTTTAATTTTAAACTCACTTTGAAAGGAATTTTCATTAATTTATCATTTTGTTTGCTAAAACGAACATAGTTGAATGATACAAGATATATATCTTGTGTCACTATATGCAAAGTCAAAAGATGATGTCAGTGGACCTTTAAGGATTATTGAGCATGGACTTTGGTGGAGCAAAATGTGTTTAGTTCTCGTTTTTGTCCGTCTTCAGACTGATTAAACTTTAGTAAATAACGCAGAGCAGCAGCTTCAGTACCTGGCACAGGGAGGCTCTGGGCTTTGTGCACCTTCATGCACCTGTGGCTGCAGAAGAAATCCAACGCGCCGTCATCGTCCGGATGCTCCAGCATGTCCGACAGCTGATGGGGGGTGTGGCAGGTGGAGCACAGCTGGCGGCTCTGCGCTGCCTGCAGGACAAACATGACACACTCATCCTCGTCCCTACAGAGAACTCGTCGACAGAGGCGGACGTTTCTGCACCTCTTTGACCTCGAGCAGACATTCACGGCCGCAGACGGTTTTAGCGCCGCCGCCCGTCTTCAGGACGAGTCGTTTCTCGGAGCAGAGCGCGCTGCAGATCTCGCAGGCGACCCAGGACGACTTGTTCTCTTCGCTGAACTTGGAGAGGCAGGAGTGGCTGCAGAACCTGTGAACCTCACCGTCCACGGTCAACGGGAACGGACACTGAAGAAGGAAGAAGAAAACTGTTCATGTGGGCAGTTTTTCTCTCAACCCGAGAATTCTCCTTCATGTCGATCTTTGGATGTTTCCTAAAACTAGTTTTGTTCAATTTAGTGATTTAAAACCTACAAACAAAATTAAAAGTGAAGAAAACTACAGATAAAAGCAGCATTTAACCAAACAAAACAGATTTTTTTTGCCCCCAACGCTCTTCTTCACAGATCCTGCAGGGGGCGCTAAAGACTTCAGAAATGATAACATTTATTGTTCAGTAATGGGGAAGTTGTAGAACTCACTCGTTGCTGCAGTTTTGCTGACAACAGTTCAGTTTTAATTTCAATAAAAGCTGAATTAAATTAAATTAAACTTAATTGCATAAAAGCTGAACGAATCAGTAAATTAGGAGTAAAAATAGTTTGCGTATCAAAAGGTTCGGCTCAATCAGGAGATGGGTGCTGCGACTTCGGTTTTGTGTATCATTTATGTTTTAAAAATTATTTTTATTTACAAATATTTTACCTGTAGAAATGCAGAAAAATCTCTTTAGTTTCATCAAAAATGTTCTTTTTAGCTACCATTCTGTTAGCTTTTTTGCTACTTGTAGCTTTTAGTTGCTACCTTTAGCTGGCCTTTTGTTAATCTTAGCTTTTAACAAATCTCATGTTACTTGAAGCTTTTACCTAACTTTTTGCTTCTTTAAGCTTGTGGCTATTGTTATGATGCTTTTAGTTTTTAGTCTTTTGCTTTTAGCTAGTATTTCGGCTGCTTTTGGCTTCTAGCTAACCATGTGCTAGCTTTTTGGTGACATTTACGTACCTATAGTTTTCAGCTAGCCTTTTGTTACTTTACCTTTTCGTTAGCTTTGTTCCACTTGTAGCTGTTAGCTATCAATCTGCTAACTGTAGCTTTTTGCTAGCCTTTTGTCACTTTTAGCTCTTAGTCTTTTGCTACTTTTAGATATTAGACAGTCTTTTGCTACTTTTAGCTAGCATTTTTGCTGCTTTTGGCTTCTAGCTAACTATTTGCTAGCTTTTGGGTGACCATTTCAAACCAATCGCTTTCAGCCAACCTTTTGTTACCTTTACATTTTAGCTAGCTTTGTGCCATTTGTAGCTGTTAGCTATCAATCTGCTAATTGTAGCTTTTTACTAGCCATTTGTTACATTTAGCTCTTAGATTTAGCTACTTTTCGATATTAGGCAGTCTTTTGCTACTTTTAGTTTTCAGCTAGCATTTTTGCTGCTTTTGGCTCCTAGCTAACTATTTGCTAGCTTTTTGGTGAACTTTACATACCAGTGGCTTTCAGCTAGCCGTTTGTTACTTTTGCCTTTTAGTTAGCTTTGTGCTATTTGTAGCTGTTAGCTACCAATCTGCTACTCACAGCTAAATGCAGCTACATCCAGAGCAGGGGGCGGGCAGCGACAGAGTCAGTCCGACCAGAGGAGGCTTTTTTCGGACACATGAGCTAGAAACGGTCTGGAAGTGTCTCCCTAGCGGACAAAAGTGGTACTGCACCATTTTTTGCCCAAAATGAAAAACGGCAAATCAGAGCCAAAAATGGGTCTAAAAATATGGGAAAAAATCCATAAATAACACGCTTCGGTATATAATACGCAGGACATTCAAATGAGCAAAAAAACTGTGTGTTATAGACCGATGAATACGGTACTTGTAGCTTTTTGCTAGCGGTTTATAACATTTAGCTCTTTGTTAGTCTTTTGCTACTTTTAACTAAACTTTTCTTAGCTTTTGGTTGGTCCAAATACATTTAGCCTGTAGTTAGTCTTTTGCTACTTTTGACTTTTAGTTAGCTTTCTAATGCCTTTAGATTCTAGTTAGCCTTTTGCTTCTTTCCACTTTGATAGTGTTGGTTTTTAGCCCGACCTTTGCTATTTGTAGCTAGTTGTTTGGTTCTTTTAGCTTGGGTCTGCTCATTTTATCTTTAACACATTTCAGCAATCACTCATGACTCAGCACGCTCACTGTGACTTTGCATAAAAATCCTGTTTATCCCAGGATCACTGTAAGATGATGTTGTGGGTCACATGTTACACAGTCAACACAATCAGCTTAACAAGCTACAATCGCCATGGCAACGAGTAAAAGCAGAATGCAACATCTTATCGTTTCATACAGGGCAGCTTTTGGCGCAGAGCCGGCACTCGGAGTAAGATCTCTTGGTTGTGACGGAGGTGAGACACGATTCGCTGCACAGCTCCTTCAGGCTTCCTGAATCATCTGCCGGAGCCAGGATCATTTTATTAGGCTGAGTTATCAACCTGAGGAGACAAAGACGAAGAGAAACCAGGTTCAAGACGAGACGATGGTGGAAAAATAAATCACATCTGGTAAAAATCAAGAAGTTTGCTCAGATTGTTCCTGCTTACATTTTAATAAAACGTCTTATTAAAATAGCTTTTGTGGGCACAGTTAGGGATATTTCTGATCTAATACTCAAAACCCATGCAAAGGGAGATGTGCTCCTCAAACTGTGCTGCCAACCAAACAGCATTTCTCTGTGCTGCTGCAGTTTACCAACATAAAAAACACAAAGGGGCGGCTGTGGCTGAGTGGTTAGAGCAGTCGTCCTCCAATGTGAGAGTTGGGGGTTCGAATCCACCAGCAGTCACATGCTGAAGTGTCCCTGGGCAAAACACTGAACCCCTCATAGCCTCTGATGTGTGTCCCATCAGTGTATGAATGTGATCTAAAAGCTCTGATTAGTCTTTGTAGAGATCTAGTAGAGTGCTGTATGAATGAGTACATGAGGACGCAGGTTGTTGTGTAAAGCGCTTTGAGTATCTTGAAATAAGATAGAAAAGCGCAATATAAGTACAGTCCATTTACCATTTACATAATAGACAAACAAAGCAAACAAATATATTTATAAATGAAGGCTGGATTGATACTTTTACACAGTGCCGAACACAATGGAGTAATTGAACCTACAAACAGGTCAGTTTTCTGGACTTACTGGCAGCAGTTGTAGCACTTCCTGGTGTCAAACTTGATGTGAGGGTAGTTCTCAGTGAAACAAGTGTCAGAGCAGAAAATCTTCTTATCTCTCTTTAGCTGATAAACCATTTGTCCTTCCTGGACTTTTTTATAGCAGCTGAAGCAGCTAACATTCTTCAATTGAACGGTGAGACACGCTATGTCGTCCGTCTCACAGGCCGAAGAGTAATCATGATCTTTTACTGCGGCGTTTAGGTCAGTCTTTCCATCCTCCTGTGAGAGGATAAAAAATATAAATAAATAAAAACTCAGATGTTAATTTACTCAACTCTAAAGTAACTGAAAAAAAAATTCTAAGAAAATGCAGAGTGAAATTTTAGCACTGAAAGTGTGAGGAAATTAAAAAAAGCTAAACCCGAGTTGTTAAAGCTAAAATAAGGGAAGTACTAGCTAAAAGTTAACAGGAGAAAAATGCTAGCTAAAAGCTAAACTAGCCAAATGCTAGCTAACAAATAAAAGCAGTAAAACACTCACTAAAAGTACCAAAACATTAGCTAAAATGTAAAAGCAGCTAAATTTAAAGTAAAAGTTAGCGCAAAAGCTTAGTTGCAAAATGGCAGCTAAAACTGCCAAAACACTCTCCAAAAAAAAAAAAAAAAAAAAAGGGCAAAACAATAACTAAAAACTAAAAGTAGCATAACCTTAGCTGAAAGCTACAGTAAAGTAGGAAAAACATTTGCTAAATGTAACAAAAAAACAAACTATGCAAGCTAAATTTTTTAAGTAGAAAATTGCTGGTTCAAAGAGGTGAATTGTTGGCTAAAAAAAGTAGCAAAGGCTAGCTAAAAGAAAAAAGATGTAAAATGCTAACAAGCTGCAAAAAAATATCTCAAAGCCAAAAGTAACAAAAGGCTAGGCAAAAGTAGCTTTACGGTTAGCTAAAAGGCTAATTAAAAGTAATCAGAGTAAAAATAACTAAAAAGATGATGAAGTGATGTGAAAAAGAACAACTTTGTTTTAAAGAAGGATGATGCTCTAAAAAAGTAATCAGAGTAAAAAGACTCACCTGAAACTAAATATTTACGCTGCTCTCCTGCATTTGCAGGAAACATTTTCACGTGAACGAACAAGCTACCTGAACAAAGTTTACTCACAGCTGCTGACTTCTGCTCTGCCTGCGATCTTGAGCTTGTCTGTCCTGAAGAGACAAACCAGATTATCAGACAGTAAATGGGTCCAGATTATCACAGTAAATGGGTCCAGATTATCAGACAGTAAATGGGTCCAGATTATCACAGTAAATGGGTCCAGATTATCAGACAGTAAATGGATCCAGATTATTAAAACAGTAAATGGGTCCAGATTATCAGACAGTAAATGGATTCAGATTATCAGACAGTAAATGGGTCCAGATTATCAGACAGTAAATGGGTCCAGATTATCAGACAGTAAATGGGTCCAGATTGTCAGACAGTAAATGGGTCCAGATTATCAGACAGTAAATGGGTCCAGATCATCACAGTAAATGGGTCCAGATTGTCAGAAAGTAAATGGGTCCAGATTATCAGACAGTAAATGGGTCCAGATTATCAGACAGTAAATGGGTCCAGATTATCAGACAGTAAATGGGTCCAGATTATCAGACAGTAAATGGGTCCAGATTATCAGACAGTAAATGGGTCCAGATTATCAGACAGTAAATGGGTCCAGATTATCAGACAGTAAATGGGTCCAGATTATCAGACAGTAAATGGGTCCAGATTATCAGACAGTAAATGGGTCCAGATTATCACAGTAAATGGGTCCAGATTATCAGACAGTAAATGGGTCCAGATTATCACAGTAAATGGGTCCAGATTATCAGACAGTAAATGGATCCAGATTATTAAAACAGTAAATGGGTCCAGATTATCAGACAGTAAATGGATTCAGATTATCAGACAGTAAATGGGTCCAGATTATCAGACAGTAAATGGGTCCAGATTATCAGACAGTAAATGGGTCCAGATTGTCAGACAGTAAATGGGTCCAGATTATCAGACAGTAAATGGGTCCAGATCATCACAGTAAATGGGTCCAGATTGTCAGAAAGTAAATGGGTCCAGATTATCAGACAGTAAATGGGTCCAGATTATCAGACAGTAAATGGGTCCAGATTATCAGACAGTAAATGGGTCCAGATTATCAGACAGTAAATGGGTCCAGATTATCAGACAGTAAATGGGTCCAGATTATCAGACAGTAAATGGGTCCAGATTATCAGACAGTAAATGGGTCCAGATTATCAGACAGTAAATGGGTCCAGATTATCAGACAGTAAATGGGTCCAGATTATCAGACAGTAAATGGGTCCAGATTATCAGACAGTAAATGGGTCCCGATTATCAAACAGTAAATGGGTCCAGATTATCACAGTAAATGCGTCAAGATTATCAGACAGTAAATGGATTCAGATTATCAGTCAGTAAATGGGTCCAGATTATCAGACAGTAAATGGGTCCAGATTAAGACTCTAATCTGACCGCTGGAACGGAGTGAAGAGGATGAGACCCTGTAAAGTGTTTTGTTTCCAGCTTTATTCAGCCAAACATTTTCTTCATTTGATTAAACATTAAACTGAGCGCTCAGATCATAAAACAGTTAAAGTTTACCTGTTGGTTTATGGGATTAAGCAGAGCTGATTACTGAGCGGACTGACGAGCTAACAGCTAGTCTGTAATAAATAGATCTGCTTGTTGACGCACGGCTTGTTCAGAAAACGCCAGATTCCTATTGAGGGTTTTTCAGCTGTGAACCATCAGACTTCAGATGACTTCATCAACAAGAGAAGCTGCTGCAAAAACACCGTTCCTGTCGTTAGAGTCCTCCGGTGATGGTTCTTTTGGGTCCGTTTCAACACGACTGGTACCGGTTCGATCGTTACACATTGGTCTACATTCCCTGCAAGTCTTTAATAAATTATAAAAACATTTATATATTTAGAAAAAATTACCATATCTGATTTCATCATTTTAGCTACTGTTTGGCCAATTTAGTCTTTATGCAGCTATTTTGGTAGCTTTAACTTTTAGCTACTGTTCTAGTCCTTCAGCTGCCATTTTGCTTACTGCAGCATTTAGTTACTGTTTTACCAGTTTTTACTTTTAAAGTATTGTTTCTACCAATGTTGGCTTTTAGCTACTATTTAGCGGTTTTAGACATTTAGCTGCCATTTTGTTAATTTTAGCTTTGCTTTAGCCGTTCATCTGTTTTAGGCTTTTAGCTGCTTTACTGCTCATTTTAGTTTTTAGCTACTGTTATCATTTTTACTGTTGGCTTTCTGTTCGTTTCTTCTCGGTCTTCGAGTCATGGAATTTCATTTTTCAGCTGCTGTTCTGCCCATCTTAGCTTTTAGCTGCTGTCTGTCTAGTGCTGTCATTTAGCTACTGTTTGATTCAGTTTCAACTTCTGTAACTAGTTTCAGTAAAGTTTTCAGCACGCTGCGACAGGATTCCCGATTCCTCTATTTTTATTTATTACAAACTTCACAAACCTCGTCCAGAACTTTGAGACTCGCTCAGGACCTGGACCTGGACCTTGAAAGACGTCCTGCAGAACCTCGAGCAGAAGAGCTCCACGGAGTTCTGGCCATCTTTGTAGGCGAATGTTTCAGACACCGGCAGGGAAAAGCGGCACACGGCACATGCGTGGGACAACGTGTTGTCCTGAAGAGGAGAAAGGGGACAAAATGTTAAAACAGAAAAGCAGCGGAGCGCCGGTGTCCACGTTGATGAGGGTTTGTGTCACCGTAAATGAGGATTTGTGTCCCCATTGATGAGGGTTTGTGTCCCCGTTGATGAGGGTTTGTGTCCACGTCGATGAGGGTTTGTGTCCACATCGATGAGGGGTTGTGTCCCCATTGATGAGGGGTTGTGTCCACGTCGATGAGGGTTTGTGTCCACGTCGATGAGGGTTTGTGTCCACGTCGATGAGGGTTTGTGTCCACGTCGATGAGGGTTTGTGTCCACGTCGATGAGGGTTTGTGTCCACGTCGATGAGGGTTTGTGTCCACGTCGATGAGGGTTTGTGTCCACGTCGATGAGGGTTTGTGTCCACGTCGATGAGGGTTTGTGTCCACGTCGATGAGGGTTTGTGTCCACGTCGATGAGGGTTTGTGTCCACGTCGATGAGGGTTTGTGTCCACGTCGATGAGGGTTTGTGTCCACGTCGATGAGGGTTTGTGTCCACGTCGATGAGGGTTTGTGTCCACGTCGATGAGGGTTTGTGTCCACGTCGATGAGGGTTTGTGTCCACGTTGATGAGGGTTTGTGTCCACGTCGATGAGGGTTTGTGTCCCTGTCGATGAGGATTTGTGTCCCCATTGATGAGGGTTTCTGTCCCCATCAATGAGGGGTTTTGTCCCCGTTGATGAGGGTTTGTGTCCACGTCGATGAGGGTTTGTGTCCACGTCGATGAGGGTTTGTGTCCACGTCGATGAGGGTTTGTGTCCACGTCGATGAGGGTTTGTGTCCACGTCGATGAGGGTTTGTGTCCACGTCGATGAGGGTTTGTGTCCACGTCGATGAGGGTTTGTGTCCACGTCGATGAGGGTTTGTGTCCACGTCGATGAGGGTTTGTGTCCACGTCGATGAGGGTTTGTGTCCACGTCGATGAGGGTTTGTGTCCACGTCGATGAGGGTTTGTGTCCACGTCGATGAGGGTTTGTGTCCACGTCGATGAGGGTTTGTGTCCACGTCGATGAGGGTTTGTGTCCACGTCGATGAGGGTTTGTGTCCACGTTGATGAGGGTTTGTGTCCACGTCGATGAGGGTTTGTGTCCCTGTCGATGAGGATTTGTGTCCCCATTGATGAGGGTTTCTGTCCCCATCAATGAGGGGTTTTGTCCTCGTTGATGAGAGTTTGTGTCCCCCCCGTTGATGAGGGTTTGTGTCCCTCGTCGATGAGGATATGTGTCCACGTCGATGAGGGTTTGTGTCCCCGTCGATGAGGGTTTGTGTCCCCGTCGATGAAGGTTTGTGTCCCTCGTCGATGAGGATTTGTGTCCCCGTCGATGATGGTTTGTGTCCCCGTCGTCAATAAGGGTTTGTGTCCCCGTCGATGAGGATTTGTGTCCCCATTGATGACGGTTTGTGTCCCCATTGCGGAGGGTTTGTGTCCCCGTTGATAGTTTGTGTCCCTCGTCGATGAGGATTTATGTCCCCGTCGATGAGGATTTGTGTCCCAGTCGATGAAGGTTTGTGTCCCTGTTGATGAGGGTTTGTGTCCCTCGTCAATGAGGATTTGTGTCCCCGCCGATGAGGATTTGTGTCCCCGCCGATGAGGGTTTGTGTCCCTGTCAATGAGGGTTTGTGTCACTGTCAATGAGGGCTTGTGTCCCTGTCAATGAGGGCTTGTGTCCCTGTCAATGAGGATTTGTATCCCCGTCGATGACGGTTTGTGTCCTGTTGATGAGAGTTTGAGTCCCTTGTCGATGAGGATTTGTGTCCCCGTCGATGACAATGTGTCCCCGTCGATGAGGGTTTGTGTCCCCGTCGATGAGGGTTTGTGTCCCTGTTGATGAGGGTTTGTGTCCCTCGTCGATCAGGATTTGTGTCTCAGTCGATGAGAGTTTGTGTCCCCGTCGATGAGGGATTGTGTCCCAGTCGATGAGGATGTGTCCCCGTTGATGAGGGTTTGTGTCCACGTCGATGAGGGTTTGTGTCCACGTCGATGAGGGTTTGTGTCCACGTCGATGAGGGTTTGTGTCCACGTCGATGAGGGTTTGTGTCCACGTCGATGAGGGTTTGTGTCCACGTCGATGAGGGTTTGTGTCCACGTTGATGAGGGTTTGTGTCCACGTCGATGAGGGTTTGTGTCCCTGTCGATGAGGATTTGTGTCCCCATTGATGAGGGTTTCTGTCCATCAATGAGGGGTTTTGTCCTCGTTGATGAGAGTTTGTGTCCCCCCCGTTGATGAGGGTTTGTGTCCCTCGTCGATGAGGATATGTGTCCACGTCGATGAGGGTTTGTGTCCCCGTCGATGAGGGTTTGTGTCCCCGTCGATGAAGGTTTGTGTCCCTCGTCGATGAGGATTTGTGTCCCCGTCGATGATGGTTTGTGTCCCCGTCGTCAATAAGGGTTTGTGTCCCTCGTCGATGAGGATATGTGTCCACGTCGATGAGGGTTTGTGTCCCCGTCGATGAGGGTTTGTGTCCCCGTCGATGAAGGTTTGTGTCCCTCGTCAATGAGGATTTGTGTCCCCGTCGATGATGGTTTGTGTCCCCGTCGTCAATAAGGGTTTGTGTCCCCGTCGATGAGGATTTGTGTCCCCATTGATGACGGTTTGTGTCCCCATTGCGGAGGGTTTGTGTCCCCGTTGATAGTTTGTGTCCCTCGTCGATGAGGATTTATGTCCCCGTCGATGAGGATTTGTGTCCCAGTCGATGAAGGTTTGTGTCCCTGTTGATGAGGGTTTGTGTCCCTCGTCAATGAGGATTTGTGTCCCCGCCGATGAGGATTTGTGTCCCCGCCGATGAGGGTTTGTGTCCCTGTCAATGAGGGTTTGTGTCCCTGTCAATGAGGGCTTGTGTCCCTGTCAATGAGGGCTTGTGTCCCTGTCGATGAGGATTTGTATCCCCGTCGATGACGGTTTGTGTCCTGTTGATGAGAGTTTGAGTCCCTTGTCGATGAGGATTTGTGTCCCCGTCGATGACAATGTGTCCCCGTCGATGAGGGTTTGTGTCCCCGTCGATGAGGGTTTGTGTCCCTGTTGATGAGGGTTTGTGTCCCTCGTCGATCAGGATTTGTGTCTCAGTCGATGAGAGTTTGTGTCCCCGTCGATGAGGGATTGTGCCCCAGTCGATGAGGATGTGTCCCCGTTGATGAGGGTTTGTGTCCCCGTCGATGAGGGATTGTGTCCCCGTGGATGAGGGTTTGTGTCCCCGTGGATGAGGGATTGTGTCCCCGTCGATGAGGGTTTGTGTCCCCGTGGATGAGGGTTTGTGTCCCCGACGATAAGGGTTTCTGTCCTTGTCGATGAGGGTTTGTGTCCCCGTCGATGAGGGTTTGTGTCCCCGTGGATGAGGGATTGTGTCCCCATCGATGAGGGTTTGTGTCCCCGTGGATGAGGGATTGTGTCCCAGACGATGAGGGTTTCTGTCCTTGTCGATGAGGGTTTGTGTCCCCGTGGATGAGGGATTGTGTCCCCGACGATGAGGGTTTCTGTCCTTGTCGATGAGGGTTTGTGTCCCTCGTCGATGAGGGATTGTGTCCCCGTGGATGAGGGATTGTGTCCCAGACGATGAGGGTTTCTGTCCTTGTAGATGAGGGTTTGTGTCCCTCGTCGATGAGGGTTTGTGTCCCCGTGGATGAGGGATTGTGTCCCAGACGATGAGGATTTCTGTCCTTGTCGATGAGGGTTTGTGTCCCCGTGGATGAGGGATTGTGTCCCTGTGGATGAGGGATTGTGTCCCCGACGATGAAGGTTTCTGTCCTTGTCGATGAGGGTTTGCGTCCCTGTTGTTGCAGGGATTGAACGGTGAGTGTTTATAGTTCTGGAGGGACTGGAACTGAACAGAGTGAATAAACCTAAATGTTTTTGATGCATCATATTCAGGTGGAGGAGTCACACTGAGGAGGAGTCACATTGAGGAGGAGAACCAAAGCAGTGGTGGGTGGATTCATCTTCAGCCAACCCAGTTATTTGAGGAAACTTTACTTTAAACAAAATAAAAATTATAAAGTATAATTTCTTCAAATGACAGGGTGGCTATTTGGTGGAGGCCATCTTGGATTCTGACTCGGCAACTCAGTGTTTGAAGAGAAGCATATTTATACTTACATGCAACCACACACCATAATAAAAGTCGGTACCTCTCCTCTTTTTCTATTTGTGCTCATAACGTGCACAGACGAGTGCACCAATGGAGGGTATGACCGCTCTTCGCTCAACGAAGAGAGATAATGTTTTGAAATGAAACATTTCTGAAACAGGATCCTGGTTCCAGTAATTATTTATTTCAGTATCAAATGTTAAGTTTATGAAACGTGTTGTTCATTTCAGCAGCAAAATTGAATAAAATTAGTTTAAACTGTTTTTATCTGAAAAAGTTTCCCTTTCACTCAGCTTGTTCCAGGGCTATTCAACTGGCGGCCCGCGGGCCATTACCGGCCTGCAGATGACTTTCGTTTGGCCCACCAATTAGTTCATTAAAAAAAAAAGGGGGGGGTCTATTCATTACATTATTGATTTAATGCAACAAAATTAACAAATTTAAAAGGTAACAACAGATCATTGTAATAATTACGTAGTTTATTTACATAAAAAGGCAGGAGTTGAGGAGCATTAAGTGCAGAACCACTAGACTGAGGAACAGCTTCTACCCTGAGGCTGTTAAGACTCATGAATATCTAACCAGAAAAATCACTGTGAAAAATCACTGTGATGCCACTTGATTGTTAATATGTGATATGCTGATTATCCATGCTGCTGATCTCATGCTGCTGATCTGTTTCATGTTGCTGTGTTCATTTGTCTTCATCTGCTCACACAGACTCATGTTCATGCTGCTGTTTGGCGTATTGCTTTGATGCTATTAGTGCTTAGTGTATTTTTAGTTTAACGTTTTTCTTAGTTCACATCTTAGATCTTATTGTTTTACTTTACAATTTATACTTTTGTTGGATGTAACTGGGACCTGTGCACACAATTTCGTTCCACCACATGTGATGAGAATGACAAATAAATAAACTTTGACTTTGATAATGACTTTAATGGCTGGATGTCCGGCCCCTGAGCTGCTGGCTTTCAGTAACTACTAAACTAACTAAAGTTGTTAAATGTGTGAATTAAAGACTATAACATTTTTAAATGTGCAAATTAAAGACTATAAAACTGTTAAATATGTAAATTAAAGACTATAAAGTTAAATATGTGAATTAAAGACTATAAAATTGTCAAATGTGTGAATTAAAAAACTATAAATTTGTTAAATGTGTAAATTAAATACTATAAAGTTGTTAAATATGTAAATTAAAGACTAAATGTGTGAATTAAAGAATCTAAAGTTGTTAAGTGTGAATTAAAGATTATAAAGTTGTTAAATGTGTGAATTAAAGATTATAAAGTTGTTAAATGTGTGAATTAAAGAATATAAAATTGTTAAATGTGTGAATTAAAGATTATAAAGTTGTTAAATGTGTGAATTAAAGAATATAAATTTGTTAAATGTGTAAATTAGCACTTTGAGATTTTTGTTAATGAAAAGTGTGTTTCAAATTAAATTCATTATTATTATTATAAATTAAAGACTATAAAGTTGTTAAATGTGTGAATTAAACACTATAAAGTTGTTAAACGTGTGAATTAAAGAGCTGCTTGTTACACGTGCAGGTTGAGGACGAGAGCTGCTAACACAGAGGTGGAAGGGTAACTAATAAAACTTTCTGCTCTCATTAAAACAACTCTCTAAAAATTTGTAAAAGTTGCTTTTTTAACCAGAGGGATGGAGCTTCACACGTGGAGACGATATAAATCTTCATGTTGTTTGTGTTAAATAAAAACTAACATTGCTGTTTGTTAGTCAAACCTTTATTTAACCAGATTATAACTTTGTTTATCAAAAGTGACAGGACTACAATCCAACACAGAAACTTTTAAACATCAAAGACACACATCCGGTTATTTACAGCAATCAGGAACTGGCTTGGTTCCAAAAGGGCTCATGAGATATTTTGCTAACACACAGCAGGTGGTAAAGGGACCTTCAGGGGCTCCAGGAGTAAAACTAACTGACTCTTTTTTTTAACATCGGTTGCTCGAGCGTTCAGTCCCGTCTGTGAGTCTTTGTTTTTCCAGGGGAGGTTGTGGATCAGTGGTCAAAGCAGTGGTCCTCCCAACGAGAGAGACGGAGGTTTGATTCCACCGTCCACCTCGCATGTTAAGTTGCTCCCGGACAAAACACTGAACCTCGTCTCCTCCAGTGAGCCCCGTCGATGTATGAGCGTGATGTAAAGCGCTGATGTGTCTCTGCAGAACGTTTGTTCAGATAATCTCTGCAGAGGCGTGTTAGAGAGCTTGTCAACGTTGGACGAGTCCATCAGTTCAGTCCGTTTACCACCTGCTCTTAGTTCAAACTGTCCCGTCAGACAACAATGTGACGAAAAAGGAAAACAAACTCAATAAACTACAGCTTTCGAAAAGTACACAAAAGTACTACCTAATAACAGTAATGAGTATTTAGTTACCTTCCACCTCTGAGTATTTGTACACTGAGCAACCTTTAACCCTCACATGATTTTATGGGGAAACAAATATCAGCCACCAGTTTACTTTCGTTTTATTTATTTATCTTTTATGGGGTCGTCAGTCATTTTGTCAAATAGTTTATTTTTTTATAAAAATGCTCCTGGAAACTTCACCACCCTCCAACATGAAACCCAGTTTAAACGCAGTGTTTGATCCCACGCGGTGAATTTTCTGGTGGACTCTAGAACTAAACAAACCAACTGTCTTGTTGACTTGTAAATAAAATAACAAAAAGGTAAATAAATAAAAGGAAATGATAAGAGGATTAGGGCCAGGGTGCAATTTTTCCCCTGATATTTGCATTAAAAGGAACATTTGAATTTTTGAGAAAAACATCAGAATTCTGGATTTTTTAATTTTTATATATTTTTTACACTCTGGACTTAAAGGTGTTGTGACATGATGCTAAAACAGACATTTTTAGAAAGAGGAGCTACTCGGCTTTGATTTTTTGTACACAGATGCTTCGAATAATTAATATAGAAAAGTATTTTTTAATAAAATAGTTCTCTGCAGTGCATCGCAGTTTTTGGGTGGAGAAAGGAGGGGTAAAACGCCGACGCATTTTTATGACGTAATGTATTGAACGCACATTGTAAATAACTATGGCAGAGAATATAGAAACCGAGGAATTAAGCAATTTAAGTGAAGATTTGAGCGATTTGTCTTCACTTTGTGAAGCAGAAGTTAGTTCGAGTGATGAACAAGAATCAGCTGGTTCCACTGTAGGTCTGCAGCCGTATTTATTTGAGTCCTACCGTTCAGGGAGCGAGGTGGAGCGAGGGGGACTCCGACATTTCAGATGAGCAAAGTTCTGAGGGTGAAGTGCTGGAACCCGATCGTAGTCGTCTACAGAGCTGGCGATGTTAGAACACCCAATGTGACACAACGTACCGGCATTTTTCAAGTTATACAAAAGAAAATAGGCGATCTTGAAGACAATGACACTGCATTCTAATAGCAGCCTGCAGAATTAACTTCTTGTCTCTACGTCACGACGTCGCATGCGTAAGTACCCGGATGTCCCGTGACGAAACACGGCGCCAATTTTAAAATCCCTTTTGAAACAAATTTTCATTGATTTATCATTTTGCTTGTAAAAACTAACATAGATGAATGATACAACATATATATGTTGTGCCACTTTATGCATAGTTCCAACATCATGTCACACCTCCTTTAATCTTTGGTAAAAATAATAAATCATGAGAAATAAAGAAATAAACAGAAGGTCGTGCTGGACAGAACAGTGAGTCTGCAGAAGTTGTGGCGCTGATTAACATAAAACAGGAAGTCCAGATTTGCAGAGTTTCGCTCAGTAAGAGTGACATTATAATTCTGTTTATAATGGAGCAGCTGTGGCTCTGTGGTTAGAGCAGACGTCCTCCAATGCAAAAGTTGGCGGTTTGATTCCACATGCCGAAGTGTCCCTGGGTAAGACACTGAACCCCTCTCTGCCTCCGATGTGTGTCCCACATACCCCCGTATGAATGAGATAAAGCTCTGGTTAGTCTTTGTCTATAGTAGATGTTGTATGAACGGGTGAATGAGGCACAGATTGTTTTAAAGGAGTTGTATCAGTTCAGAACATTTACCATAATAATTTGACACTAGAGACGCTGTGAGATCACCGGGCGGACTTCCTGCATCCTGACTCGGGAAGACACGCCTCCTCTGCAGCTGTACGGGCTGCTGTCGAGTTCTGACAATCTGTTTTAGTTGGGACGCAAAAGAGCAAACGTGCACCTTAGAGGTGCACGAGGAAACATTTGGTACAAAACAATAGATCCACGTCTGCCTGGAGTCGGCCGCTTTGTACCCGACCCGTGTGGGTGTGACCCAAAACGTGGCGCCACTGGTGGATGCACGGGGCCGCCGCAGCCTGGAGGTCGAGACGGTTCAGAAAAACTAAAAGCGCTGGCGTTGTGCACGAGAGAAGTTTTAGAAATTTACAAATAAATAAAACAGCTGAAAACGGCCTCGCTGCGGCTACCCAGAGGGAAATGTACGTTTTTTTTTACGGTTTCTTTTTTAAATTAATGATTTTAAATCAGCATTTAGGTCAGAACTGTATGACGGGTGAGAACAATATCAGAAACAATGTTTTACATTTGGGTTCAAACTTGGATCGGTTATAAAACTGGAACGGATCGGGTTAAATTTAAAACTTTTTCCACACATTTCCACCTAAATGTCATTTTATGAGCTATTTAAGGCGTGATCTTCACTAAATAAAATGTAGCTTTTGTCTTTTATTGTCTCAAATTTTATTTGAGCATCTTCGAAGGTAAAACATATAAATCGGTATATAACAAGAAATAAAACTTTTTTTTTAAATTGCAGTAAAATAAATAGTCAATTCATAACTGAATTGTGAAGTTTTGTAAAACTCAAAGATCTCAAAGAGGAAATTAAAAAAAGTTATGTAAATTTTATATCAGCTTTAAAAGACTGACTCGTTTAAGGTGGATGAAAACATCAATAATATGATGTTTAATGATCTAATAATATGAATAATCAATATTTTAAGCAGGTGTGTAAAGTGGTTGATTTTCCCCGGGGAGCAGTTTGTGTCATAAAGTTAAAGGACAGGTTCATAAAAACATTTTAAAACCAAAGAAAAGACAGTAACTGTGTGACGCGTGGGCTCACTGGATCAAAACCGTTTCTATTTGATGTTTGTGCACCTCTTTGAACTCCTCCAGACATTCTGCACCACAGAAGGTTTTCGTGGCGTTCTCCAGCTTCAGCGCCAGCGGCGTTTGGCGGCAGGCCGAGTCGCAGAAGTCGCACACTCCCACAGCGTCCCGGCAGAACGTTTCCAGACAGACGTCGCTGCAGAAGCCGTGGACCGTCTGGCCCAGCTTCAGCTCCAGGGGCGTCTGAAACCAGAGGGGGCGGAGTCAAGAAGCATCCTGCAGGAAGTGGAAAGATAAAAGACGTTTCTCTTACAGAGCAGCCGTTGCTGCAGGAGCTGCAGAGCGACGAGGACGCTGCGGTGGAACTACTGGAGGGAGGCTGACGGTTCTGATCCGGCTGAGCGGTCGTGGGTTTGGACTTGAACGAACACAAGCAGGCCACGCTGCAGAAGTCCTTCATGGTCCCTTTAAGGTCCACAGCAGCCATGATGAGGTCCAGAGGCCGAGATATCCCCCTGAAACCAGAAACAGAACTTTCAGAACCAATGTGGACCCACCCTTCACGTGTCAGAACCTTTTTAACTCTCAACATTTACTTCAACCACTTCATTCTCTACATTTTATGGAATCACAATTCTGTTTTACTGATTTTTTATGTTGTGACTTTATTTTATTTTCTAAAATAAGTTTCAGTTTTAGTGTCACTATTCTAAAATGGCCTAACAGAGTCTCCGTAAATACAATAAAAATATAAATCTGCACGGCAGGGCAAACTCCTTCAGGTGCCCAGTTAGTTTATTTGGTTAGTGTGAGAATACCATAATTGCTGGTCTATAGAGAGCACATACAGAAACTTTTATTTTTTTTTTACATTTTGTACATATATAAGCCAGCAGGAAGCTTGTTAACCCTTAAAAATAAAAAATAAAAGAAATTACAGCAGCATTGTAAAAGCCGCAGGATTTAGTCTGTGAAAAACGTAACAGCTTATAGACTGGCAATTACGGTAATAAAACAGCCCAAACATAAACTTTTACTGATGCATGCTAAATAAAATAGTACAAACAGAAAAGTTTGCTGAAAGTTTTTACCAACTTATTTATGCACTTTAATATCTTGTTGTAACTATAAGATAATACTTCAATTAAGTTAAGTTACACATGAAAAGAGACACAAAAAGCAGAAAATAAGTGCTTTAGTGGATAAATAACGGGCTAAAACCTGAAATTTAATATTGTTTAGGTCAGAACATTGCTTTGGGAAAACTGCAATTAAAAAATTTAAAAATTTCAGAGGAAAAATATCTGAAATTGTGGCATTAATGTTGTATATTTAGCCAAAACGCTTGGATATGTTCTTATTAAAAAATTTGCAAGAAACTAGGATTTTCAGTGCTTAAATACATATTATTACAAGAACATATTTCCACCTAAATTTAATTTTAATCAATCTACACACTAAATCAGGGGTCCTCAACTTTTTGGGTTCCCTTACAGAGGAGAAAAAGTTTCAGGGACCCCCTCATGACTTTATTTATTATACTTTATACTTTTTTTTTCTTTAACTTTTTTAATTTACCATGTCATGGATGACTGAGAATCTTCACGAGCTTTTAGTGATACAATCGGACTGCCAAAGTCTCCCCACCTTCATTCTGCTCACTGCTTGGAACCGTCAAACCAGCTGCGCCACCCCGGCAAAATGCAGCTAATTTGACCATTAAAGTGAATTAATTAAGCAAACGTTAGACTGAGACACACATTTATTATAATTTCGAGCAAACAAATAATTGTTTTGAGGCATTTATCTTGTTAAATTTGCACAGCGACTCATCACGTGAACGTGTTTACTTCCGCTATCGGCTTTTGAAATGCAAGTCAAGTCAGATTTATTTATAGAGCACATTTAAAACAGAATCTGTTACCAGTTTGCAGCTGATTTGACCGTCAAAGTGCATTTATTAAGCAAACGGACTGAGACGCACATTTACTATAAGTTCGAGCAAATAAATTATTGTTAAGTGTTAATCTTGTTAAAGTTCTCCCATGCACGCTCCCGCCATTTGGCAGCCCATCACTTTTTGGCACAATGCCGGCCCACATTTCTGGGTCGTCAGTGGTGACGCATATTAGATGCAACGTATATGGTGAAGCGACATATTTATGGATTTTCCTATTTATTAGACAAATATGGACTGATGCGACTTAAGAGGGTGGAGCGACATGTACGGCGAAAAATACGGTATTTACATTTATTAACCTTTATATAACTATTCTATTCTCACAATGAGCATAATGTTTTGCCACTTCAAATTATTACAGAAAATTCTTGACATGAAACTGAACAGAATCAGAACAGCAGGAGTCAGACCAGGTAACAGAGCTTCATTGGGCGGAGGTGGGTATGGGGGTCCTCCCCCAGGAAATTTTGAATAAAGTAGATGTGATTTCCTACATTTTGGTGTAATTTAACAGGTTGTTAAACATCTACCCGACAAACTCCACTAACTTTCCACGTTGAGCCGTTTCATTGTTCTCACGTTAATTAAAGAGCTAAATAAGTGGACGGCAGGCGGAGCTGGACAGCGAGCTGAAACTAGCCGATAAAATCCTCGGCTCTTTGAGGAGACTCGCCTGAGACAGAGGAAGCACGTTCTGACGGCTGCTTTGATGAGAGGGAACATCTCAAACAGGCACGTTTTGGAGCAGAAGACGTCCGTGAAGCCTTTCTTCTGGTAGGCGGTTTGTCCCTTCATCATGCTCTTCCTGCAGCGGGAGCAGCTCATATGCGTGGCCTAAAATACAAAAAACACACATTAACAATCAATTTGTTACAAGTTTGTACAGTCCTCCTTCAACCCTTCTTCAAATGTTGTGCTGTTTTAGCTGTCCTTTTATTGTTCGGCTCATTTTCTTTTGTGTTTTAACTTTTTAAACTTTCACAAATATTTACCTTTCATTAGTTTTAATCCCTGTAAAAGCCACGCAGACGTCTTGGGTTCCTTAAAGAACATTGTTCTGTTTGAAACCTGCTTCAGCTACTAGTTGCTTAGGTTTTCTTATGCAGCTTTAAGCTGACGTTGCCACAAACACAAATAGAACAACAACAAATATGAAGACAGTCCCAAATGTGAGTATTTTTAAATCCAGGTTAAAAACTTCTCAGGCTTAAGATTGAGTTTTTACATGTTTTATTTTTATTTTTTTATATATATATAAATGTTTTATTTTTTTTGTTAATCTTGTTTTTTGATGTTTCTAACGTGAAGTCTCAGCCTGGTCTTTATTCAAAAGCAGAAAATTTAGAGTCATCCAGGTTTTCATGTCTTTGAGACATGCTTGTAGTCTAAGTAGCTGATTGGATTCATTGGTTTTCATGGACAAATATAATTGTGTATCATCAGCATAACAACAAAAATATATCCCATGCTGTTTAATAACTTTACCTAATGGAAGCATATATAAAGTAGAGTATTGGTCCAAGCACTGAACCTTGAGGAACTCCATGACTAACTTTGATGTATGAAGAACATTCATTTACATTTAAAATTTGGAATCTATCAGATAAATATGATTTAAACCATTTTAAAGCTGTTCCTGTAATTCCAACATCATATTCAAGTCTCTCTAATACAATATTATGATCATCTGTATTAGAGCTGTCATCGGGCCGGAAATCCACGGCCCTACCCTACCCGAGCCCTTAGTTTAATTACCCAAGCCCGAGGGAGCCCGCTGATTTCCTAGAAATCACCGCCCGACCCGACCCTACCCGATTAAAAAAAAAAACAACAAAAAAAAAAACACTACGTTTATTTATTAAGCTTTTACTGCGTTCTCCCACTCAGCAAAAGAACTTGATGTTGTTCTTCTGTGTTTTGATGGAGGAGGTGTGAGCGCGCTGCTCGCAGTGACTTTTGAAGCTTCAGGAATGTCAGGAATGCGGCAACTTGTTCCGCCGCAGATGAGAGCAGTGTGCGGACGTGAGCGTGCACCTGACGCACGTCAGCTGGTGACATAATTTTGAGCTTGTTAAAGTTAGGCCACAGAAATAATGCAACTCTGTGCAAGTCGTGGATAATAATTTTGCGCTCCAGCACTTCTGCATGTCGCGCAGAAACACCTGCTGCGGAGAGTCTGTGTGTGAGGAGTGAGGACTGGCAGTGTTGCTTCAGTTTCTCATTCCAGAGACAAACCAGGTTGGTGGGATATTTGTCACCCTCCAGTTCTCTCTGTGCACGGTAAAATGGTTCGAGAAATGTCACTAAAAAGTCCAGCATGTCGGGGGAGACGCTGTCCAGGCGCGCGCTGCGCGCCTGCTCTCTGGCTGAGTTGCGCAATTAAGTGGCTGCGCTCAGTGCGCTGCGGTTTTCACCATCTAAATTCACTCTATTAATTATTTCCTCATCAATAAACTTACTGCCTTATATTCTTTACAAGCAGATTAAAACAATTTTATATTGTGTGCATTTTTATTTAGTTTTGTTTGTGCTGTATGATTAAAAAAAACCACATCAAAGCCCGAGCCCGACCCGCGGCCCGCCAATCAAACGCAAAAATATGGCCCTACCCTACCCGAAGTCGGGTAGGGCTCGGGTAGGGTCGGGCTCGGGCAAAGAAACGACACCTCTAATCTGTATCAAATGCAGCACTGAGGTCTAACAGGACCAGTGGAGACACCTGTCCGTTGTCAGAGGCCATGAGAACATCATTAGTAACATTCACCAGTGCAGATTCAGTACTGTGGTGAGTCTAAACCCTCTAAGAAACTGGTTTCATCTTCTTCAGTAAATTTCAGCTGTCGTTCAGCGCTCAGTCTGCATTCACCGTTTGCCCGTTCTCCCTCTCGTGTCCGGTCCCTCACAGAACCTCCATCACGCTGAATGAATCAAAACGCTTCTTCGTTCTGGGTTTACGGCCGTAAATCTGACGTTTCCCAGTTCTCGTGCCACCTGACTCGTCTCCGCAGTGACAACGACTCGCAGGGTGAAGCGCCTGCAGCGACTCGTGACGACTCCAGAGAGCGGACTCACCTTCTTCTGGTTCGTTTCCGCTGCGGACGAGGAGGCGGGCTCCTTCTGGTCATCAGGGACTTCCTGCTCGTTGCCCAAATTGAACTTGGAGACGAGGACAGGAAACTTCACATGTTCCTAAATTCAAACAGCAAAGTAAAGAAAAACTGCTCAGAGAACTGAAGCAAAGAAAAATATACACAAAACTTGGCCTTTGGTGTTTTCTTGTAGAATGAAAACCAAACAACTCACGAGCTTCAGTCTTGGGATGAGTATTTTTACATCTTTCATCTTTTTCAACATCTCGGCCACGTTGTTCGTTTCTGAACATAAAGAGCAGAAAAGTTCAGTTTATTTTATGATCACCTTCTTTAACGCTTTGCTACAGAAGAGGACTAGTTCCACGGTGCAATTATGGTTTTCCCTTAATTCCGAGCAAAAAAGTCAGAATTTGAGAATAAAAATTTGACTTTCTCAGAATTTTGACGTTTTTTTCTCAGAATTTAGGGGAAAAAACTGCACCGTGGCCCTAATCCTAATCCTCTTCCATATGTTCCTTATTTTTAGTAAAACATTATTATAAATACAGGTAGTCCTCGACTTACGATGGTCTCGAGTTACGACGTTTCGTGGTTACGACACGCATTTCCATGGGAAAAAAAAAATATATATATTATTTTGAAAAATTTATTTTGAAAAGCCGAGTTACGCAGTTTTCGGTTTTACGTTCTAAACGTAGCGGTAGAGAAAAACTGCCCTGTACTGTCTAAAAAAAGCTAAGTCTGGTCCTCTAGACATTCAAAATACAAAACAACACTTGTTGTACCAAGCTGGACACGCAGCAGCTGTGAAAAAGTAGCTGTTTTATGGACTGCGGTTTTGCGACATAAACAAATGGAGAATATGGAGGAGGGACGGAGAAACGGAGGAAACGGCTTCACCAGCATTCCAGAGTAGGAAATTAACTTATTTTTTCCCTTCATTATGGCTCTGAAATGTATGTGTGTTTTTTGATAATTATGTAGGGTACTGTGTTAGGATAGGCTAAGTGCATGGTAAAATACAGTACTGTACGTATAAGGTGCAGTTTGGACGTATGTTCCGACTTACGTCGAAATGCGTTTTACGCCGCCTCGCAGGAACGGATCTCCGTTGTAAGTCGAGGACTACCTGTACCGAGTACACTTACCTGCCCTGGGTGGAGAGGAACCATAGCTGTCCACGTCCATCCAGGCATCTCCGTCGCTCTCATCTTCCTCAGCTTCCCTCCTCGGCTCGTCTTCCTCAGCAGGATCTTCTTCATCAGCGTCCATCATCTCCTCAGCGGACTCTTCGTAGTTTGTCTCGATGCTCTTTTTGGCTTTATCTTTAAAATTGGCACCAAATCTGTTAAAGCCGTCAACGTCAACATCATCATCATCGTCCCCATCGGTGTCGATGTCCATGTTGAACTCCACGTTCATGCCATCATCATCGTCGTCGTCGCTGAAGTAAATCGGCGGTTCGGTCTCTTTGTTCGGAACTGGCGTCGCTTCAGGAGCTTTCTCTATCTCGTTGTCCTCGTTCGGCTCGGGTCGTTCCGCCTCGCTCTCCTCCTCCTCGTTCTCCTCCTCCTCGTTCTTGCGTCGGTTCCTCGCTGAAGAACTTCGGCGTTTCTTTTTTGCAGCAGAAGAAGACTTAGAGGCGCCTGGAGGGCACAGGAAGAACCACAAACTCGACATTTAGCTCAGAGACGTTCATTCTGCACCGTTTAAATTTCCATTGTGTCCGTTTTATTAGAAAACAAAGAGGAGCTACCCACCGTCCTCCTGAAGAGACGTTTCTGACTCTACGTCCTTACTGATCTGCTCCACAACCGGCTGCAGCTCAACTATAGAACATCAACAACAAAAACTACATTTAGTAAACTACAAATATTCGTGTGCTCAAGTCAAGTCTAACAGAGATCAGGAGCTTATTTACAGAAAGAAATCACGATGAAATGTTGACGATTGCTTTTGTAGCAGTTTTTCTATTATTTTTACGTAAACATCTTCATCTGCGTCTGCAGACTTTGTGTCATTTCAGACGTAAATAAACCAAAACGTTCAGTTCAGTCAGAAGAGCGCCATGACTTCTGCTTTTTGTAACTTTTATACTTTTAAAAAACATTTTACTTACAAATAGGTCTGTCACAATAAATTTTGCTCGGCTATTAATTGTCTCAGAAATTTTGCAATAAACTATAATATTGTTTGAAATTTGACAATAATTAGTAATTATTGTCAAATTTAAGAAGAAATGTTGGTTAATTTGTTTTGAGTGTAGTACCATTTCCGACCACCGGACGGCAGTATAAGACTGTTTGAACCGAAGGATGGATAGTAAGGGAGTGAGCAGCGTCTCTTTAAGAAAAATGGGAGGGAGGCCCCTTGCGACATGGGCCGTCTCTCTTCGGTTCTCAAAATGGCCGACGCTAAGTGTGGTTTGAGCTCTTTAGCATTTTTCACACAAAGCTTTTAATAAAAAAATCAGTAAACAAGTTCTCAGCTTCTTTTAGCAGAGAAAAACAACTTTTTACATGAAGGCACGGGTTTCAAACGTGAAATTTGGAGCTTCGACCAGACGGAGGTTTTTCCCCTGAGGGTGACCTGTTAGCTTAGCTCGTAGCTTAGCTTCTCAGCTTAGTTGCTTTTAACGATCCAAAAACACGATTTTTAAATGGTTGAAAGATTTTAAAGAGAAAAAAGAAATGGAGAGGGGTCAGTGAAGAGAACTGGAGTTGATTTTTTTTGTCATCCAGTGTCTTCAGTAGAAAGAGGGACACAAAGAAATGATAAAGCTGATAAATGAAAATGAGGTTGGTAATTTTCATTTATCATGTGATTAACTGATTTATTGTTTATCGCGACAGGCTTACCGGTATTTACAAATATTAGAAATACCTCTTCAGTTTCTTCAAAAAAAAATTAGAAATTTCTTCTGGTAGTTTTAGTCTTATCTATACTTAGCTTTAAGCTATTGTTCTGCTACTTTGGGATTTTAGACAATTAAAAAAAAAAAGAACTTTTAGCTTATTAATATTTTTAGTTACCGGTAAATCTTTTAAAACTTTAAGCTACACTTTTGGTGATTCTAATTGTTAGTTTTAGAAATATTTTACCTACTTTTAGCTTTTTGCTCATCTTTTTTGTGCTTTTTGCAAATGTTTGAAAATTTTAATTGCGTTTTTACATATACAGTAGTTGTGCTACAATTGAGGTAATTTTTTTAAGTGCCCTTTGCTACCATACCATACCATTTTATTTATAGAGCACTTAAAACAGCGACAAGGCCAACCAAAGTGCTGTACAAACAGACAAACAACAGGCAACACATAGGCAACATACAAAATGAAGTAAAATCAGAATATAGACATAAATATGTTGCAGATAATAAATATAATGACTAACCTGTGTGAAGCAAACAGGTTCAAACACAGATCATCTGGTGTTGAAAGCTATGGAAGTGAGTCTTTAAACGGGATTTGAGGAGCATTAAGTGTAGAACCACTAGACTGAGGAACAGCTTCTACCCTGAGGCTGTTAGACTCATGAATATCTAACCAGAATAATCACTGTGAAAAATCACATCATGTTGCTGCTGATCTGTTTCATGTTGATTGTGTTCATGCATGCTCATCTGCTCACACAGACTCATGTTCGTGCTGCTGTTCGATGTAATGTTTTTATGCTATTAGTGCTTAGTGTATTTTTAGTTGATGTTTTTCTTAGTTCATATATTAGATCTTATCACCGTTTTTCTTTTACATTTTATTGTTGGATGTAACTGGAACACTGTGCACATAATTTCATTCCACCACATGTATCACATGAGATGCGAATGACAAATAAATCTCTGACTCTGCTACTTTCACTTTTTAATTGGTGTTTTGCTCCTTTTAGCTTCTAACTAGTGTTTGTTTCTTGCAGCTTTTAGCTTGTGTTCTGCTTTAAGCACATTACACTCTTGTAAACGAGTCCATGTGTGACTAAGTGAGACTAACCTGTATAAATATAGGTTGAATGAAAAATTAGCAACTCAGTTTCAGCTCCTTCAGCAAAGTCCTGCATCTCTCAGCGTTCACGCAGGTTTAGCAGAACTTTTATTTTTAAATGAGCTTTTGTATTTAACAGTGTCTGCAGCTGCTGTGATGCAGTTATAACGTGGTGAACTAAATGAAGATGAAATGCACCTGGAATCTCGATTTCCTCCAGAGATTGGCCTTCGAACACTTCCAGACATTCAGTCTCCAGCGCAGACAGCAGTACTAAAAGTTTTGCGATGTCCGCAGCTGCCTCCGGTTTCTGATAAAACTCACGGTCGGTCCGAATGTCCCGGCCCAGCAGCTTGGCGACCTGACCAAGGTCCTCATTGGAGAAGTTGAGAATGTGGAAAATTGTAGCCGTGTGCTTACGAAAATACGAAGACTTGAGGCCTGCTTTGTCTTTCACCTTGGAGTTTCTGAGGTAAAAGGCGACCATGGCAAACCCTTTGAACATGGCTGAGCTCAAGGCGCCTGGTTTAGCGAATAGTAAGGGGTGGTTTTCAGGAACGTTGCAAGTTTTTCTTTTCTCCACGAGCAGGGTTATGGCTGTGAGCAGGTTACGCGTGAGGACAAGAACTATCTTTTTACCCATTTTAGTGGCAACGGTAACCTTCACAGTGCATTTGGACAGGATCTCCCCAAATAGCGACCAGCTGGCTTTGTTTTCCTGCAGCTCAGTTTCATTCCTCTTCTGGAACGACTCAAGGGTCACATCTGAGACGTCTTGGACAGTTCGGTTCCGGCTGGCTTCATCGTTTTCTTGTGGTTCTGTTTCGTTCCTCTTCTGGAACGACTCAAGGTTCACATCCGAGACGTCTTGGACAGTTTGGTTCCGGCTGGCTTCGTCGTTTTCTTGTGGCTCCATTTCGTTCCTCTTCTGGAACGACTCAAGGGCCACATCCAAGACGTCTATGACAGTTTGGTTCCGGCTGGCTTCGTCATTTTCTTGTGGCTCCGTTTCGTTCCTCTTCTGGAACGACTCAAGGGCCCCATCCAAGACGTCTTGGACAGTTTGGTTCCGGCTGGCTTTGTCGTTTTCTTGTGGCTCAGTTTCGTTCCTCTTCTGGAACGACTCAAGGGTCACATCTGAGACGTCTTGGACAGTTTGGTTCCGGCTGGCTTCGTTGTTTTCTTGTGGCTCCATTTCGTTCCTCTTCTGGAACGACTCAAGGGCCCCATCCAAGACGTCTTGGACAGTTTGGTTCAGGCTGGCTTCGTCGTTTTCTTGTGGCTCCGTTTCGTTCCTCTTCTGGAACAACTCAAGGGTCACATCCGAGACATCTTGGACAGTTTGGTTCAGGCTGGCTTCGTCGTTTTCTTGTGGCTCTGTTTCGTTCCTCTTCTGGAACAACTCAAGGGTCACATCCGAGACATCTTGGACAGTTTGGTTCCGGCTGGCTTCGTCATTTTCTCGTGGCTCCGTTTCGTTCCTCTTCTGGAACGACTCAAGGGTCACATCTGAGACGTCTTGGACAGTTTGGTTCTGGCTGGCTTTGTCGTTTTCTTGTGGCTCCGTTTCGTTCCTCTTCTGGAACGACTCGAGGGTCACATCCGAGACTTCTTGGACAGTTCGGTTCAAGATGGCCACATAGGCGACAGTCACTTTGAGCAGTGCAGTATAGACAGGCGGACTTGCATACATGGTCAGACTTTCGATGGCAGAAGTTAGGATGTCCTCAATGTGTTTGAAAAGAATCTGAACATCGTGAATGAAGGGTAGGGTTGATGGGCAGGGTACTCTCAGCTGAACTGGTATGCTTGATTGCCACTCTTTTACGAACAGTTTTATAAACTCCTCTGTTTCCTCCATCATCTCTATGTTGGTTCCTTCATTCAGAGAAGTGGCATATTTAATGTCAGCCATCTTCCTAAGTGAGGACACCAGTTTTGACAAGCGTCTTTTGTAGGCCTCAGTGCCTTTGTTAGGACCTAAGACATTGTTGACAGCTTCAACAACACTGTTGAAGTTCTCAGGTTTTAGAGCATCCCCAAAGCTGAATATAGACTTTTCTTTTAAGGCAGACAGAAGATTTCCAATCATCTTTAGCTTCATCTTGATTTCTGAATCTTTGGTCTTGCCTTCGTTAAATAAGTACAAACACTGTGCCAACTGCAGTGCAAAGGTATCCTTAAATACTGAATGGTCAGTCTCCTCTTCCTTCAGTTTTTTAAAAATCTTCCTCAAACCTGACGGCATGTGTTGGGGGTTTGTTAAACCTGTGGACACCAAAGCCATGATCTGTGATCTACTTCCTTGAGGAGGGGTTGAGATCTTTGAAGGACACTTCCTTGAAGGACACTTCTGTAGATGTGACCAAAAAACACCACGACTGTACAAGACTTTACAGTAAATACAAGCGGCTGACTTTTTTAGCGAAAACTCATCAGACGTCATTCTGGCCTTCAGACATCCTTTCTGGGTTGTCAAGACTTCCTGGTTGTGTTTGTGGTTCCCTCTGTGGAGCAACTTCGTCAGAAGTTGTTTTCGCGCCTTGCTTAGTTTGGGTAAAGCAAACGCTTCCGCAATCTCAGGCTCCGTCTTTCTGTGGGTGAAAAGGTGACGGGCCATTTTTCTCCGAGCTTCTCCACAAACGTAGCAGAAGTTCTTGTTAGTGCGGGAAGGACCGCTGGACATGTCAGAGTCCGAGGAATCAGTCCGGTTGTTCTGTAGCGTAGATGATTCCTGCGAAGGTTCGGGGTCTGAGAAACTGTCGTCACTATCTGGTTTTTCGTTGCAGACATATTCTTCACCAGAAGATTCATCGTAACTGGAGGATTCTTCAGAGTCTTCAACCTGAAATATAAACAAGCTGTTTTATAATCTAAACAAGAGCTTGATTGGTTTATTAATTAAAGATCCTGTAAAACGTACTCTGTGATCCACTGAGGAAGACGCTGTTGCTTCTGACATGTTCACATCTTCACTGGGTTCCTGTGAGTCACAAAACTGGTAAAACACATTTTCTACAACTTTGGCAGGAGAAAAGGGGCATAACTGTGAGATGCATTTTTATACACATAATAAAATAGAAGAACGTCACTATAGCTTTAAAAGATAAAAATAAAAACTGGTCACAGCGTAAAAAAACAGTTACCTCTGAGCGCCTCGACGAGCTCCCGTAGCTGAAGGTTATTTCCTCTCCTGGAGATATTTTCTTTTGTGCAAACAGGCACAGGTGAGGTTTCCCCTTGTAATTAATCTTCATCACTTCGCAGTTTGGATTTCTGTGATCTTCGTTAACTAATCTTCCCAAACCCTCTTCCTCTGCTGAAGCATCAAGGCTACAAGACAAACAGATGAGGCAGATGAAGGTGATGAAGCTGTAAAAATGTAAGCTAAAGCTACGACTTGTTGTAATTATTCAAACCAGGAACACACTCAAAGCGACACCCCGTTTAGTGGTGGTGCAAACGTCAAATTGTCTTGAGCAGATCAGAAGATACAAGAGAAGGTGATGTCATAACACGTCCATCTACTGAAAGACGTGTAAAAATAAAAATTATATTTATAATAAAGTTGAATACTCACCGCCAGTTTGATCCATTCCATGAAAAATCAAAAACTAAATTGTTCAAAGTATCTCCACATTCCTCCTTGGGAGTGTCATCGTGACGACAGACGTTCCCCCGAAACTCGAGGACGAAGGTGGACGACTCAATGGGCTCTTCGGTAAACACGCCTCGTCCTAAAAAAACAAAACGTCAAACACAAATGTCTAAAAGCTTTACAGGATTAACTACAGACGTCTTTGAATTCAATTTATTTCTTACAAACTCTGAAACGAGTGATCTAAAGACGCTTCTTAATTCTAATGACCCAAGTTATAACAGACGTAACTAGACTCCAGGTCAAACACCTTTGGTAAATTGTACCTTTGCAGCTTTCGTCAGCTCGTACCCAGACAGTTTGGCTGCTGAAAGAAACCACAGGTCTAATAAAACTCTCCTAAATCTATACAGTACTGTACTCATCTGAAGCTACATCGTACCTACCTTAACCCACTTTGTACCCACCTCTACTCACTTTGTATTAATCTCAATCTGTTTTGTACCCTCTTTAACCCATGTTGTTCCAGCCCAGATTCACTTTGTCCCTGCGTTGAATCATGTAGTACCCACTGCCTCTCACACGGTATCAGTCTTAACGCTCATCATTCTAGCCTAAGCAAACAATTTTGACCCACGTCGTACCCACCTATTACCCACTCAAACTCACATTGCACCTGCTGCCTCTCCCGTCACATTTGCCTTGACCCACATTGTACCTGCTTACCTTGATGTTCTTATCAAAGACCAAGTTGTGTCACTACTTTTTACTTACCTCAGACCATATTGTACTCACCTACTCTCTTTTGCCCCTTTTCCACTGTCACGGCGCGGGTCAGATAGTTCCGGCTCAACGCGTGTTTGAGGTCTTTTCCACTAGTACTTCGGACCTGCTCTCCCTGATAATTCTGGCCCTGCTTCTCAAGGGGTGCAAGCAAGCCGAGCTGTCAGAAACACTGTCGGTCACTGATTGGTAGTCAAAGCGAGCTAGATGGAGCAATTGGAGGGTGGTTTGGACACAGCCACTGATCTACTTGAATCAATTATAGAAGATGGTGAGTGTTTTCTAACTTTAAACATATTTTAAGTTACTCATCCCATCGGTTCTGAACATATTTAACTAACAAAAGAGGCTGACGCCATAATAGGTCAACATCGGTGCTACGACGCTAAGCTAATTTGCATAAATGCCAAATGTCCTCCGTTCCCGTTTCTCACTGTATTTTATCCAGAACGTGTTTCAGCATGTGACGGTTCATCTCTAAACTCCACATTAAACCCTCTAAGCCTCCTGGTTTCTGTCCCTGCTCCATCAGCAGAGTCTACACATGAAAGATCTGTCACAGCCCAGCTGCACCTCAGAGTAAGACAATGCAACAACAGCTTCTGTGCTTGGTAAGAACACATGCAACATGTTCCACATCACTTTGTAACATACGGACTTGCATTTATTTTATTTTGAAAGAAAATAAATAAAATGTTGAATAAATACTGAATATGCACCACATGTTGAACTTGTGGGATGAAATTATGTACACAGGGTCCCAGTTACAGACAATAAAATGTAAAAGAAAAACAGTAATAAGATCTAAGATATGAACCAAGAAAAATATCAACTAAAAAACATCTACTAATAATACGCTGATAGCATTAAACAATAAAAACAATACGTCAAACAGCAACATGAACTTGAGTTTTTGTGCAGCCTTATGAAACTCTAACCAAGATAATCACTGTGAAAAATAACATGTTGCTGCTGATCAGTTTCATGTTGCTGCTGATCTGTTTCACGTTGCTGCTGATCTGTTTCACGTTGCTGCTGATCTGTTTCATGTTGCTGCTGATCTGTTTCATGTTGCTGCTGATCTGTTTCATGTTGCTGCTGATCTGTTTCATGTTGCTGCTGATCTGTTTCATGTTGCTGCTGATCTGTTTCATGTTGTTGCTGATCTGTTTCATGTTGCTGCTGATCTGTTTCATGTTGCTGCTGATCTGTTTCATGTTGCTGCTGATCTGTTTCATGTTGCTGCTGATCTGTTTCATGTTGCTGCTGATCTGTTTCATGTTGCTGCTGATCTGTTTCATGTTGCTGCTGATCTGTTTCATGTTGCTGCTGATCTGTTTCATGTTGCTGCTGATCTGTTTCATGTTGCTGCTGATCTGTTTCATGTTGCTGCTGATCTGTTTCATGTTGCTGCTGATCTGTTTCATGTTGCTGCTGATCAGTTTCATGTTGCTGCTGATCAGTTTCATGTTGCTGCTGATCAGTTTCATGTTGCTGCTGATCAGTTTCATGTTGCTGCTGATCTGTTTCATGTTGCTGCTGATCTGTTTCATGTTGCTGCTGATCTGTTTCATGTTGCTGCTGATCTGTTTCATGTTGCTGCTGATCTGTTTCATGTTGCTGCTGATCAGTTTCATGTTGCTGCTGATCAGTTTCATGTTGCTGCTGATCTGTTTCATGTTGCTGTTCTGATCTAGTTTCATGTTGCTGCTGATCTGTTTCATGTTGCTGCTGATCTGTTTCATGTTGCTGTTGATCTGTTTCATGTTGCTGCTGATCTGTTTCATGTTGCTGCTGATCTGTTTCATGTTGCTGTTGATCAGTTTCATGTTGCTGTTGATCAGTTTCATGTTGCTGCTGATCTGTTTCATGTTGCTGTTGATCAGTTTCATGTTGCTGTTGATCAGTTTCATGTTGCTGCTGATCAGTTTCATGTTGCTGCTGATCAGTTTCATGCTGCTGTTGATCAGTTTCATGTTGCTGTTGATCAGTTTCATGTTGCTGCTGATCTGTTTCATGTTGCTGTTGATCAGTTTCATGCTGTTGATNCTGATCTGTTTCATGTTGCTGCTGATCTGTTTCATGTTGCTGCTGATCTGTTTCATGTTGCTGCTGATCTGTTTCATGTTGCTGCTGATCTGTTTCATGTTGCTGCTGATCTGTTTCATGTTGCTGCTGATCTGTTTCATGTTGCTGCTGATCTGTTTCATGTTGCTGCTGATCTGTTTCATGTTGCTGCTGATCTGTTTCATGTTGCTGCTGATCTGTTTCATGTTGCTGCTGATCTGTTTCATGTTGCTGCTGATCTGTTTCATGTTGCTGCTGATCTGTTTCATGTTGCTGCTGATCTGTTTCATGTTGCTGCTGATCTGTTTCATGTTGCTGCTGATCTGTTTCATGTTGCTGCTGATCTGTTTCATGTTGCTGCTGATCTGTTTCATGTTGCTGCTGATCTGTTTCATGTTGCTGCTGATCTGTTTCATGTTGCTGCTGATCTGTTTCATGTTGCTGCTGATCTGTTTCATGTTGCTGCTGATCTGTTTCATGTTGCTGCTGATCTGTTTCATGTTGCTGCTGATCTGTTTCATGTTGCTGCTGATCTGTTTCATGTTGCTGCTGATCTGTTTCATGTTGCTGCTGATCTGTTTCATGTTGCTGCTGATCTGTTTCATGTTGCTGCTGATCTGTTTCATGTTGCTGCTGATCTGTTTCATGTTGCTGCTGATCTGTTTCATGTTGCTGCTGATCTGTTTCATGTTGCTGCTGATCTGTTTCATGTTGCTGCTGATCTGTTTCATGTTGCTGCTGATCTGTTTCATGTTGCTGCTGATCTGTTTCATGTTGCTGCTGATCTGTTTCATGTTGCTGCTGATCTGTTTCATGTTGCTGCTGATCTGTTTCATGTTGCTGCTGATCTGTTTCATGTTGCTGCTGATCTGTTTCATGTTGCTGCTGATCTGTTTCATGTTGCTGCTGATCAGTTTCATGTTGCTGATCTGTTTCATGTTGCTGTGTTCATTCATGCTCATCTGCTCACACAGACTTCATGTCCGTGCTGCTGTTTGGCGTATTGTGTTTGTTTTTGTGCTTATCATATTTATCGTTAAAGTTTTTCTTAGTTCATATCTTAGATATTATTACCGTTTTTCTTTTACATTTTATTGTTGGATGTAACTGGGACCCTGTGTACATTTCGTTCCACCACATGTACCACATGTGGTGTGAATGACAAAGAATATTTGTATCTGTATAATACCTTCTGATTCATATATCCATTATATTATTTTAATTATTTATGACTCAGTTTAGCTGGTTTAACTGGCTCCAAGCAGCTCTTCAGAACAACAACAAACTGTAGCAGCACCTTTCTCTGTTTTATGCATTTATTCAAAAACAGTATCTAGACTGGATTAACCACCTTTTTCTTCTTTTAGAGTCAAGAGAAAGAAGTTCAGTAAAGAAAAGTCTTAATTCTGCACTGAATGAACATGAAGAACTGAACCGGTCACAGCAGGAACAACACTTGTGTCTTCTTCTGGATGAAGCCCGTGAGACAAGGGATAGACAGACAATCATTAGTTGGATGTAGTATTTTTTGTGTGTGTGCATTTTTCATTTGTTACTTTTCCTATTAAATGTTTTTTTCTTAAGTGGTGTCTTTGATTTAAAGATGAAAATGTACCAGCAGACTCTTCCACTGGTACATTTTCATCTTTAAATCACTTCTTGGTCTGCTGCCCTCATACATCTCCTCCTACATGTCTTTGCGTGAGTGCAGCTACAGCGTGCGCTCTCAGGACATGATTACCTGCAGTGTTCCGTCAGTGAGGACTGAACTTGGAAAAAGGGCCTTCTCCTACTCTGCTCCTGCTTCATGGAATATCTTACAAAAAGATCTGAAGCTCTCGACCTTGACTTCTCTAAATGGTTTTCAGAATCTGTTGGAATCCTGGCAAAAACCAATGCAGATTTGTTCCTGTCTTTGATTTTATACGTCTACCTTATAATGTTTTGCTAGTTTTTTGATACTTTGTTAAAAGGAGGAATATGTATGTATATATGTATTATATATATATATATATATATATATATATATATATATATATATATATATATATGTATATATATATATATATATATATATGTATATATATATATATATATATATATATATATATATATTTTTTTTTCTCTCTCTTTTGTTTTCTATTGTTTATTGTTTGTTTGTTTGTTGTTTATGGAAATTCTACCATTGCTGTTCATTGTTCTTTAGTTTTAGCAGGTCGCTTTCGTAAATGAGCCCATGAGGTTCAAAAGATTTACCTGACTAAATAAAGGTTGAATGAATATTTTAAAATGTTAAGTGTGTATAGTGTTTGTTTAAATCCACACTGGAAGTTAAGAAAAATTTACATTTGCATTTGACCTTTAATGAATCATAAGACAAAGATTATTAGAATCTGTTCACCTGTTATAAAATTATATATATTTTTGTTTCCAGGGTAAAGTCAGACAAATAATTGCTTAATAGTTCATCACTGTACTTTTTCTTCACTGTACATCTATCAAAACATTAACATTTTGACCGATTGTATTTTGTTTGTTTGTTTATTTATTTATTCATTTTATTAAAAAAATACACAACAATAATACTGTACATACAATAGGAGAAAATTAAAGACAAGACATATATAAAATGAAAGGCGGCAGAAGAAGAAAAAATCTTATTTTATCTGCCCCTTATACTCTAATAAACACTTCATACAACCAACTAATTTGATTTCCAAGATAATGAACAACTTAATTTTTAATTAAAGATGGTTAGCAATTTTTAAAAAAAAAGTACATCATGTATCTGTATTTAGATAGATAAATGTATAGTAATTATTAATATGTAGTACTTTTGTGTTTTTAAATGTAATGAAACACAAACCTTTAACATTTAAGGACACATTTTAACCAAATTGTTTTCAAGTCTGTAGCTTATTGTAAAAGCAGTTTCAAAGATCACAGTGTGATGTTTAGCAATTTAAACATGAACCTTGTGCATATCTAAATAATAAAAGTGAAGATATTTTTTAATACATCTTTATTGTAAAAATCTATACTAAAATGGAAAATGCATTGATTTAAAGCAGGCAGAGAAGGCAATAAGGTAGGATTATGAATTAGGTTTAAAAGTTACATCTCATGTTACATCTCATACTCTATTACAGCATGACATCTCTTCCACAACTTTCTGTGGCAAAGCCTTTAGGGTGTTTTTCTTCTAGTGGTGGCTAGTAAATAGCTTACGGGAGCACTACCACCACCAGGTGGTAAGACGAGTTGGATTCTGGACCCCGCCTACAGAACCAGTCCAGAAGTGTAAATGGAAACACTACCACGCACAACTTGAACTGAGCTGACCTGATCCGCACCGTAACAGTGGAAAAGGGGCATTTGTACCCATCTCGAACCATGTCACCTCAGACCTAAAGCATCATACCTGCCTTAACCCACATAGTACCCAAGTAGTACCCACCTCGATCAACGTCATACCCAAGCTAGTACCCACCTTGATCAACATCATACCCAAGTAGTACCCACCTTGATCAACATCATACCCTAGTAGTACCCACCTTGATCAACATCATACCCTAGTAGTACCCACCTTGATCAACATCATACCCAAGCAGTACCCATCTTGATCAACATCATACCCAAGCAGTACCCATCTTGATCAACATCATACCCAAGTAGTACCCACCTGATCAACATCATACCCAAGTAGTACCCATCTTGATCAACATCATACCCTAGTAGTACCCACCTTGATCAACATCATACCCAAGCAGTACCCATCTTGATCAACATCATACCCAAGCAGTACCCACCTGATCAACATCATACCCAAGTAGTACCCACCTTGATCAACATCATACCCAAGTAGTACCCACCTTGATCAACATCATACCCTAGTAGTACCCACCTTGATCAACATCATACCCAAGCAGTACCCATCTTGATCAACATCATACCCAAGTAGTACCCACCTTGATCAACATCATACCCAAGTAGTACCCACCTTGATCAACATCATACCCTAGTAGTACCCACCTTGATCAACATCATACCCAAGTAGTACCCACCTTGATCAACATCATACCCAAGTAGTACCCACCTTGATCAACATCATACCCTAGTAGTACCCACCTTGATCAACATCATACCCAAGCAGTACCCATCTTGATCAACATCATACCCAAGCAGTACCCATCTTGATCAACATCATACCCAAGTAGTACCCATTTTGATCAAAATCATACCCAAGTAGTACCCATTTTGATAAACATCATACCCAAGTAGTACCCACCTTGATCAACATTGTACCCACCTCAGCCCACATTGCATTTGCTTTGATTGCCGAGTGTTCATTTTGTACCCCACTTGGCAGCTGACCAAACACTGATGTTTTATTCTATAAGAGTAATTTTTTTTAAATGTCTGGCTAAAATCTCAGTCGAGTACATCTGGATACTCTACCACATAAATAGGTAAGTGCTTTATATAAGAAAAACTCAGTTTATTTAACTTTGTTTCATTACTTTATACAATGTGAGATTATTTAAAAAAAGATTACATAAAAAAAAATACAAGGTGGCTATGAGCTTTCAGTTGCTCAGAATAAAAGTCAGTCTTTTAGTCATCTGTCAGTGTTATGTTTGCCGACATTCACAAAATGTGATTTGATTCATGGAAAGAAGTTAATTCTGGTTCTAACTAGGGATGCACCGATCCACATTTTTTTAACTTCCGATCCGATCCCTAAATCTGGATATCGGCCAATACCAATCCCGTTCCGATATCATCATCATCGATTTTATATTAGGCTGCAATAATCTCCTCTCAAGTACAATGTGTACACATACTGTATATGCATGCATGTCCAAAAAGGCAACTTGAGGTAAGTTTTATTAATGTTGGATAAGTTTCAGTTATCATTAAATTCTGCTGACACAAAACGTGTTTTTTTATTCCTAGCTTTAAAGTGGATATCAAAGTGATTAATTTAAGTGATTATTTGTTTAAAGTTATTTTATATATTCTTTTAAATAAGGGGGTGATATAAGAATTTTTTTCTTCTTTCTGCACTCTTTTCATTCAATGTTTTCTTTTTGATGAATTTGTTTTATTTTGTCTCTTAAATGAATGAATAAATGAATTAAATATTAAAGTGCGACTAAACCCCTGTGGATCGGTAACTCCTCCTTCCAAAATCTCCCTGAAAATGGGCGTGTCGAGAGACAAGGAGGGGTGGAGGTAGAGTTGTGCTTTTGTTCACGCCTCCACCTGCAACAACCTAAAACAAATTAAACCTCTAGCCAACAACATACACCAAGCAACAACAAAGAATAAACATGTAGATGTATTTATCCATTCCACCCATTCCATCCAAAACCAAAGGCCTAAAAAAATGAAAATGAAAAGAAAAATAAAACCGCTTGTCAGGAGTGAAATGCAGCACTTCCATATAAGGTATGCACTTCTCATCTCTGCAGGGGATTGGCTCTGCTTGAACCACCTGTGTGACATCACACATGAGCAGACATGTCACACATGAGCGTTTGCACAAATAAGAAAATTAAGGTGTAATCCACCAGTTCAACCCATAGAACTACCGTAAACACATTTTTAGACCAAATATTGCCAAATATTGCCAATTTACACAGATATGCACAATTATGTGAGAATAAACACAGCCATAGTGCTAGATAACATTTTAAACACATTCTAGGGAGTTTATCAGCTAAAAAAAGTTAATTTTGGGTTTAGTCGCACTTTAAATAGCTTTACATCTGCTAAGTTCATGGCATAAATCAACACAGACACGTTCCTGTTTTTTAGTATTTTACACCGTTTTATAATGTAGCTGTTTATGTTATGGGTTGTTTTTATACAATTTTTTTGTAATTTTTAATTCACATGCTTTTGTATGATTGTCTATTGTTTCACTGATAAATATCATGGCTGCAAGTATCAAGCTGTGAAATCCTTCATTTTCTACTATTGATAGCAGTTGGTCATTGATTATAATGAAGTTTAGCAACTTCTCGGTAAACATTTGAGCTCCGTGGCTTCAGCTGTGTGTTTTTCTTGTTCAATCAAGGGTGGGCAGCCTGATTTCGGTCAACTGCTCTCAGCCTGTCCCTCCACCGCGGGCGGACAGAGCGAGGCAGACTGGACGCAGCTGGCTGGGGTCGGGATGCCTGCTACGGTTCAGCGAGAGTAGCGTCCCGCTGAAGCCCCGGAGCTCGAATGTCCAACGTAAAACTAACTTGATCGCTGTTTAATGTGGCGCTATGGCTCTGCAGACATTGCACGTTGCTGTCTTGTGGCGTTTAGTGTAAAATATTTCCACACAGCGGACATGTTACGATGAAAAGTTGGCTAGCTGTTAGCTACAGTGCTACTGCACGTTGTAGCTGGCTGCAAACTATGAAATGGATTTCCTGAATGTGAGGCGGGTCTTATTACTCTGGGCTCATGAGACACGACTCCGTTCAGGTAATCTATTCCATAGTTTGAAGTCAACGTGTGGAGACGTTTCAACAGGCACAGACATGCATCATGGATTGGTAATATCGGCAGGTTGGATCGGAAAAATCAGATACATAAATTATGCTGGTATCGGAGGCCGATACAGATACCGGATCGGACCCATCCCTAGTTCTAACATCAGTACATCTTGATGGGAGGTTAACGGACACAATAAACCACAAACCTTTAATGGAGTCAAACTTCTCCTGAAGAAATGGTTTGTCTTTTCGAGTCTTTATGTGCTCCAGTGCATCCTCTACAGAAATCCGTTCTGCATTTAAAAACAAACAAAAAAAACATAAAAACATTACCAAAAACCCTGAAATCACAGATTAACTCAGTGTTGGTTAAAAAAAGTCAAATATTTCCACCTGTCAGTAAAGTTTGTGGTAAATTTAATCGTTCTGCACCAAACATCCAACCTGAAGCGGTCAGGCTTCATATATGCTGATGATGTGTACGTATTCATCATAAAGCTAATGCATGGTATTATTGGGTTCTATAATGATCAAGTCTCGACATACCACTCTGCTGAAGCAGGTTTGTTTTATTGACATCTGCAGCCTCTTTACCACTCAGCTCCACATCTGGCTCCAGTTCATCTGAAATAAAACAAAGTTTAGAGAACTTGTTTTTAACGACCTGACAGATGAGTGTCATGAAGGAAACTCACCTTCAATCTCCACCTCCTCCAGAGAGTTCCCTTCAAATCTTTCCAAAGAACCCCTCTCCATCGCCACAAGCAGCTTAGCGATCTTTGCGAGTTCAACCACCGCCTGCGGTGATCGATAATACTCCCGGTCTGCGCGGATGTCGTGGCCGAGCAGCTTGGCCAGGTGCTCGAGCTCGTCATTCTCCAGGTTGAGAATCTGGAAGATTCTTGCGATGTGCTTGAGATGATGTTCCAGCCCGAGATGCTCAGGGTTCTTTGCGTTACACAAACCTGAAAACGACTTGATGCAGTGGCCTCCGTGGAAGTGGCTGGTGGGAGAGGAATTCGGCTTTGCAAATAAGAAAGGGTTATCCTTGTGCACGCCACAGGCTAGCCTCTTGCTAATCAGCAGCGTTAACGCACTGACGAGTTGAGAGGTCAACAGAACAGAAACATATTGTCCACTTTTGCTCAGAATATTAATCTTGATAAAGTGTTTGGATAAGATTTGGGTGGAGCTGTCCCTCTCTTGAAAAGCCTTCAGGGTCATATTAGAAACATCTGCAGTACATTTGCTAAAAACGGACGTCTGCGTGATTGTCACCCTGGACAGAGCCGTGTAGACCTGTGAGTTTTCACTCGTCTTCAGGCTTTCGGTGGCAGAAGCCGCTAACGCCTCCAGGTATTTGTAGAACGTCTGTGCATCCTGCGTGAACGGGATCGTAGACGGGCTGCTCACATTCTCTCCACCTAACGGCACGTCGGCCATTTGAGAGACGTGTCCACTCCACTCTTTATCACAGTTTTCTATGAATGTTCTTGCATGGCTCTTCATCGTTTCACTGCTTCCACTGTCGATGAGGACAATGTTGCCAAGTCTTTTCAGCAAATTACTTAATCTGCGTTTAAGGCCTTGGTGTAGGTACATCTTGTGTAGTATATTAAAACCCACAATGCGTTTCACGCAGCCGACGACCTTTTGGAAGTTATTGGGTTTGATAGCATCTTCAAAGCTAAAAACCATCTTCTTATGCAGTTTTAACAAAAACTTCCCCATTTCTTTCAGCTTCTGCTGGATGCTCTCCTGCTTGTTTGGATTATTTTCATGCTTCTGGATCAGATGTTTCGCCATCTGCACCAGAACATAATCATTTTGGATCACAAGTGGAATCCCATCTTGACTCATGGAGGAAAGTATCTTCTTCACATCCGGAGGAACTTCATGAGCAACATCTTCTACGCCGTTCCCAGACGTTGAAGGTTCTGATTGTTTCTTGGTGCAGGTGCGGATGTGCCTCCACAGATCTGAACATTTGTATAAGCCTTGACAGTACGGGCAGAACTTGTAACTTGAAGAGTCAACATTTGTTACGGTTCTTCTGTTTACTTTCAATGCTCCGACGTTGGTCTTCAGCACCTGCTTGTTGTGTTGGTAATTGCCTTTGTTCCTGAGTATGCCAAAAAGCCTTTTGCGTTCAGCAGAGTTTTCAGGAAAAGAAAGGGCCTCAGCAATGACGGGCTCGTCGTCTGCATGCTTTTTGAGATGACGAGCGAGTTTAGTCATTCCTTTCCCACAAACGTAACAATAGTTCTGGTTGGTGAAAGACGACGTTTCGTCGAAAGACGCTCTCTTGCGCTTTAACCCGCCGGGCTTTTTTGAGTCACGTTTATCTGGAAACACGTCCTTCGACGGCCGAATAAACGTTTTAGTCTTCTTTCGAGAAGAACCCGGCTCTGTACTCTGCGATCGCTTCCGAAAACGACCAAGACTCGGTTCTTCACCATCAGAGCAGGACTGGTCACAGTAAGAATCTGCAGCAGTTTTCATCTGAAAACAACAGACACAAAAATAATCACACAAAAAAGAAAGTCCCATTTCAGTTTTAGAGTTTTACATTCTAGAACAGTGGTTCTTAACCTTTTTTGAGCTACCGAACCCTCCAGTTTCATATGCCCACTCACCGAACCCCTCTTTTTTAATATTTAACAAGAACAAGTTCTTTACCAGGTTTTACATTCTAGATCGAGATCTTTACCAGGTTTTACCTTCATTCAAATCTAACACTAAGTGGACAAAAACAACAGATTCCATCACTTATTGAACAAAACGTTAAAGCTGTGAGTGAAAGGTCTCCAGACGGTCCAGCAGCTGCAGAACCTCCTTCAGCTGTAAGACCTCAGTGGTTTTCTGTACCAGTCTCTCTCATGGTTGTGGAGGAGTTTTGACCCGCTCTTCTTTACAACGTTGCTTTAGTTCATGGAGGTTTTTTGCTCAGCTCGCTGATGGCCACAGCATTTCAGTCAGGCTGAGGTTCTGGACTCTGATTGGACCGTTGCAGCACCCTGGTTCAGTTCTTTCTGACCCGCTCTGTTGTAGATCAGCTGCTGTGTTCTGGATCATGGTCCAAATGGACCCAGTTTGGTCCAAGCTTCAGCTGTTGGACAGATGGACTCACATCGGACTCCAGAACCCTTTGGTCTACATGAGTTCTGGTCCACTCAGTAACTGACAATAGCCCGAACCATCAGCCCTCCACCACCATGCTGACAGATGGGTGGAGCTGTTTGCTACAATGCATTATGGGTAAACATCTGTCCTTGTTCTGGTTTTCATTCAGATGAAACTTTCCAAACATGACCCATGACCTGCTAAATGAGGCAGAGCTCGTTCCTCTGAGCAGTGCATGGTCTGACCTTCAGGGTGAATTTGCTGCAACTCCTGTAAACATTGCCAGCAGTCGTAAATGTTTTCTACTTGTGAATGATCCCTCTCTCTGTTGAGCGATGAAATCCAAATGACCTTTGACCCTTCCCAGATTGATGGACAACAACTTTTCTAAGATCATTGCTGATGTCTTTCTGCCTTGGTGTTGGTAACACACGTTTTTGCTCCAGAGCAGCAAAACCTCCTCAGTTAACCAGCAGCTCCTAGCCGAGCCTGACCCTCTGAGATCCTGTGGAGCAGGACCAGCAGCGAGGCTGGAACCAGTATTTGTTTTTATGTAATAAATGAAGACTCGATAGAATCGCTTGTTTCTGTTCACTTGAGCTTAGAGTTGAATCAATTTGGAACCTGGTAAAAAAAAAAACTACAACTGAAATAAAATGATTTTTTCCCCATGACAACGGTATTTTTTCTTTTCTGTTTGGGAAAATAAACACGATGAAAAAGAAAAACATTTAATTGGATATCTGAGCATAAAACCTCAGCTGTGCATCGGATGCTGTTAAACAGCTGATCGATATCGTTAAAGCTTTACGACGTTCACCAACCTTTTTTCTTTTTCTCGGCGTTGATGTCAGCGGTTTAGAGTCTGCCTTAGAAGAGGTTGATCCAAACTGAGACTCCTGTGACTGCTGTACGGGGGAGAAAAACACGTTAAATGCTTCATATACTGTAAACTGTCGGGTGGACATAATAAACACAAGCAGCTCAGTTAACATTTCAATTCAAAGCTCTGAAGGTTTACATCCGAGCGCCACGGGTAACTGGCATCTCCGTAGTTGAAAGTTATCTCCTCGCCGGGAGAGATTTTCTTGGATGCAAACAGGCACAAGTGAGGCTCCCCTTCATAAACAACCTTCCTCATCTCACAGTTTGGACGGACGTGGTCATCGTTCACCAATCTGCCGAGGGACTTGTCCTCGTTTGAAGCATCAACGCTGCAGGAGAAACGTCACAACGTAACTGCACGTTCCTACAGCATGCTGGACTTTAGTCAAAATAAAAAAGGGTCTTAGTTAATTTGAAATTTTAAAATTAAAACGTACCACCATCGTTCTCCTCTCCATGAAAACTTGTAAATAAAACCTTTTAAAATAGCTCCACGCCTCGTAGACCTCGGTCCTCGTGAAGAGATGTTCCCTCGATATTCAACAACAAACGTAAATGGTTCAATGGTTTTGTTCGTGAACAAGCCTCTTCCTAATAAAGGGGGAACAAAAACTTTACATGTCTGGTGAACAGCTGATTGTTTGAGCTGTGTTCTTTTTTAAAAAAAATCATGCTAATCTGAACATCCACAAAAATGATTAAACTCAAGCAGTACCGTATTTTCTGCCCTACAAGTCACACTTTTTTGCATAATTTACATGACCTGCGACTTATAGGCCGAAGCGACATGTTTATGGATTTTTCCCCATATTTATAAACCTTTTTTTTTTGGCTGAGATATGACTGTTTTCCTTCATTTTGACTGAAAAAAATTAGCAGCACCACTTTCAGCCACTTGATGGCAGCAGAGTAGTAGCAGCAGTATGGCATGCTGTTGTATCATATAACAAGAAAACGTGGCTATAATGACAAATTAAAAAAGTTCAAGACAAAAACAACTGGACTTTGTCCTGGATGACTGAGAATCTCCATCAACTATTAATGACACAATCGGCTTGCCAAAGCCTCTCCACCTTCGTTCTGCTCACTGCTTGGAGCAAGTTAAACCAGCTGCACCGCCCTCGCAAAACGCAGCTAATTCAACCATAAAAAGTGCATTTATTAAGCAAATGTAAGACACAGACACACATTTGCTATAATTTAGAGCAAACAAATAATTGTTTAAGTGCTTTTCTTGTTAAATTTAGAAGAAAAGAGCTGTGTTCCTCCTTTTTTCCTCCCTCTGTGCGTTCATGGAGCACCGAGGCAACAAAACTATTTTTCCAAAATTCAGCTGATTTGACCATTACAGTGCATTTATTAAGCAAACGTTAGACTGAGACACACATTTACTATAATCTCGAGAAAACAATTGTTTTTAGGCGTTTATCTTGTTAAATTTGCACAGCGACTCATTGCGTGCACGCACTTACTTCCACATATCGGCTTTTGAAATGCAGCTTTGACCCTCAAAGTGCATTTATTAGGCAAAAGTTAGACTGAGACCCATATTTATTACAATTTTGTGCAAACAAATGTAAGTTTTTAAGTGTTAATCTTGTTAAAGTTCTCCCGTGCACGCTCCGGTGGCTGCCATATGGCAGCCCATCGATTTTTGGCACAACCCCAGCCCACATTACCAGGATGTCAGCGGTGATGCATAATAGATGCAACTTATACGGCAGAAAATACGGTACTCAATAAACAAATCAGCCTCACGCTCCAATCCTGCAAGAATTAACTAAATGCAGGTATTTATTGCCTGAGATCAAATCCAAACCATGTTTGTCTCATTCTGCGATAAATAAATCTAAATAAAATTGACGTTTATGTTCTGTATAGCTTTGTGCTGCTCAGCAACACAAACATTACACAATGAGGGAACAAATAAAACTGTGCAGACACCTAGAAACAAGAACATTCTGTGAAATTCTGGCATGTGGCGTGAGGAAAGCTTTAGGTTTCTGATTAAACTGGAGACAGAATCAACGCACACTGAAACTAAAAACACTGACCCGAGGTTACAAAATGTTGAACCTTTTGACTCAGGCAAAACTTATTAATCATGTGTTATACATTTAACTGTAGCCCAAGTTTCCAACACAACACTTTCTTGTATCGTGGTAATAAATCAATAGGATTATTATTATTATTTTTTTTTTACAAAAAGCTTTACAAGAAAGGAAACTCTTACGTTTAGAGGCGTCTATAAATCTTTGTGTCAGGAAGAGTTTGTCTCTGCGAGCAGCGATGTGCTTCAGGGCATCTTCCCGAGGACTCAGATCCATTTCCTGTTCGCTCATGGCTGCAGGAAACCAAATTAAAACCTGTGATTTGGAAACCAGCAGAACACACAAATCACAAATCTCACTCAGAAAATGAGAATCAGAAATGCAGCCACAACCTTAAAGCAGTTAGAAAACTTTCATATCATTTTAAGTTGCCCTGACGCTGCTCAATAATCCAGGTAGAAAAATCCAACAAGGCTGAGTCAGGTCCTCCGGACGGTTTCCTTTTGTTGAAACGTTTCGTCTTTTAGCCAAAAGACGTGGTCAGTCTGAGACCCTGCAGCGTCTAGAAACAGCACCTCCTCATAGTGGATCAACCAGTTTGTTGCAGACAGCCAGAACTAGTTGTTCACGTGTAAAAGGAGGACCATCAGCCTAACGATGGATCGTTCGAGCTCTAACAAACAGTTGTCAGTGCCCTGATGGCTGTTTGTTAATGTTGTGAGAGAAAAAAATCACTGCAATGCCACTTTGATAAGTGATATGTGCTGCTGATTATTTCATGCTGCTGTATTCATTGGTATTCATCTGTTCACACAGACTCATGTTCGTGCTGCTGTTTGTTCAACGTATTATTTTGCACTGATAGTGTTTAGCGTAGTTCTTAATCTATTGCTTCTTTTCCACTAGAGCTACTACGGCACGGTTCAACAAATCCACGGTTCCATGAATCATTGCAAGTGGAACAGCCTTGGAATTGTGCAGAGCCAAGTCGAACCGTGCCGTACAGGCACTGGTGGAAAAAAGTCTTTAGACCATATCACTGTTTCTTAAAGGGGACCACACATGCAAAATTCACTTTTTAATGTTTTTTTACTCAACTTTGGGTATGTACTTCATAAAAAAACAGTCCTAAGGCCAAAGAAATGCACCCAGTGGTTTATTTACTCTAAGTAGATTTATTTGTCTGTGATATAAACGGTTGGTTTCTCACTTCCTGCGGTTTGTGACGTCACAAACCGCAGCCAATCAGCCACAACCCACCCCAACCTGAGTCCAGCCCCTCACCTAGCAACCCCTGGTTAGGCTCAACCCACTTCTGTATTAAACACATGACTGTTGTTTTTCATGATTTCATCTCATCTTTTGTTTATATGTTCTTAATTTCATGTGTACAGCACTTTGTTGCAGCTGTGTTTTTTTTTAATGGCTTTATAAATAAAGTATAATTGTTATTTTTATGTTTTAGTTCAATTTTTAGTGTATTTGCGATCGCTCCCAACGCGCAGCCGGCAAAAATTAAACGAGCGGACCCCCGGCGTAGGGACCGGCGGCAACGGGACCCTCTTCTGGCGCGATGGAGCGGAGCTTCAACTGTACAGCCTCGCAGCAGCCTCGCAGCAGCGAGGACCTTCTCCTTACGGATTAATTTACGGGAGACACTTGGTGAACTTTGTGTTGTCTTGACTGGAACAGCGATAACTCCCAAAATCTGCGTGCAACGAGCGGAGCTGGCGAACACCGGAAGAGGAACAAGCTAACATTAGCTTCGGATTCGGGTGGTCTCATGCTAAAAGGAGCAGCAAATTGTGGCGCGCTCAGACGGGTTTCGGTAAGTTATCTTAAGCTAGCACTAACAGTAAGTCAAATGAGTAATAAAAAAGAGCTAATTTTAAAACAACAACACATTACAGATACTGGCTGTTACAGAGGGCGTAAACAGATCTTTGAAGGGCGTGGACTTCAGAACTTGTATCAGAAACCGGTCGTTCAAAACGAAAGTTAAAAATGGCAGAATTAAAAAGGGTATAATTGATTATCTAAGAATTATTTTGTGTATTAAAATGAATTAATATTGTCAAGATAGCACACAGACATAACATAAAAATTTTAAATACTTACATGTGGTCCCCTTTAAAGCTGAACTATGTAACTTTGTAATGCAGTCTGTAACTTTTCTAACAATATATTTTAACATATTTCTTCACTCTGTCACTATCTACTGACAGACTGATGTTAAACAAAGTAATCTCTGAAAAAAACTATAGTCCCCTTGCTTCTCTATCAGCATTTATAAAAACACTAAAAACACAAGAGTGACCCGCCATTAACCA
>JBBPBX010000340.1:53600-82808 GCA_038048925.1 Garcialebias charrua
GCTATATTGTAAATGTTAATTTAAACATTAAAGGCGGTCAAGAAAGCTTGGTGGTCTGTACTGCGAGTTTGTCATCCTAAGCCTGGGTTGCATCAGCAAAGGTATCCAGCGTTAAAACACTTCACAAATATTCTGTGCAAGTTCGGCTGATGTGGCGACAGCTTTATAAAAGGAGCAGCTGAAAGGAAAAACAAGAACATTACATTTTTCAAACATTAAAAGATCACACTGAGATGATTTCTTTACAGGAAGTCTGCAGAAGACTTTAGCACAAATCAGATAATAACCAACACTATTAAATTACCAGATTTTAAACAAGAGTTTAGGGGGAGTGGTGGTGCAGGGGTTAGAGAAGAGGAGCCTGTGATTTGAAGGTTGCTGGTTTGACTCCCTGTACCAACTAGGGCTGATTTTCATGCTATTGCTGGACTGCCAAACACCATCGGAGCAATAGACTGTACACACATACGGATCAAAGCACCTTCACCTGACGCATTCCCATTCCTCAATCGGAAGCAATACCACTCCATAAATGTCCAAATTATATCTGATTCGAAATATAACCTGCTAAATGTGGTTGCGCGATGGCCAGGAGGAGCGCATGACTCATTTGTGCTGCAAAACAGTGCTGTTGGCACGCGTCTTGCGCAAGGTGCGCATGGAGATGGCTGGCTTGTTGGTAACTTTTTAATTTGTAATTGAGGATTTGGAATTATTCTCTGATCATTTACCTATAACTCACTATTTTCCACAGGTGATCGAGGCTATGCATTAGCCCCATGGCTTATGACACCTCTAAACAGCCCTCAGACAAGACAGGAGCGCTTGTGTAATAAGCTGCATACACGCACTCGTGCTGTAGTTGAGCGCACAATTGGAGTTTTGACATGACATTTATTTTTCCATCCATCTCGGTAACGCAGACTTTTCCTTGACCTCCTCCTGTTGCAGTCATAGAGCACCGTGCTGCGGCGAGACGTTTTTTTGAAGCCATTTTCAGATCAAACCATTTTTTCTTGATTTCTGATACTGTACGACCCACGGGAGACACAACATTAACAGCAGTGGTTATTTCATGCCATTCTTTGGCTTTAGCTGGTCCTTTAATCCCATGAGTGACGCTGCTAAAAAGGACAGATTTTCTTTTCTCGATCTCGGAGAGCAGAACTTCAATCTCCGCACCCGTAAAGTTCTTCTTTTTACTTTTCGCTGTCATTTTATGAACGGACACTTCCTGCTCTCTGAGGCAGGAAACGTAGCCTTATATGGTGTTTTGAGGGGTGGGAATTATGTAAATGACCTCTCCGCGTGCACGAGCAGGTGGATAGAACAGGTGCAATTCATTATATTTACGCAGCTCATTTACACACTTTTCCTGAGGATAGAAGAGTTTGTTGAATCTGACGTGGCATGTTCGTACGAACGCTTCGTACGAACAAAAGTAAGAGAAATTTAGGATAAAAATACAAACATGTTCTTGCATGAGGCCAATTGAGTGTAAATACATCAAATGATGAAGAAAAACTACAAAATTTTAAATATAGATGTTTTTGTAGAATCTGGTTCATCGGATATTTGAGGGTGAACTAAAGTTAATTAAAAGTTAATTAGCATAATTTACCTGAAACTTCAAAATAAATTCTCACCCTGTACTGAAACCTGTTTCAAGGTCTTACCACCAGCATTACTGCCACCAGTAAGGTGTGTGACATCCATTTTTGAACTTTTAACTAAAGCTGCATTCGGGCCCAAAAAATCAGACCCAACCTGGCCCCAGCCTGTAGCCATCATTTCTGAACCTGACCCAACCCAACAAATTAACAGTAATTACAGGTCTTAACCTGAAACCCCACAGCCGCACGTATCCGCTGATGCAATCAAAAACCCGACCCCTAACTCTAACCCTAACCCGCCCATCCAACATATTATTATGGCCCGGACCTACCCAAACTGCGGGCCGGGCTTCAAGTCCGGATCAGAAATGACAGCTCTACTTTGAACCCGCCCACTAGAGCCGTTACTGAAAGTGCAATGGAAACACAAACTGTACCGGGTCGAGTCGAACTGTGCTGTACTGGTACCAATGGTACTAATGGAAAAGAGGCATTACTGAACCTTGGGTCAAGCTTTGTGGGTCACTCTGTGCTGCTTCAAACAAAAAAAAGTGTTGGGTAAGCAAATCAATTAGCCTTTTATTTATTGTTTAGAAATATTTTTGTTGCTATATGTCCAATTATGAATAATCTTTAGATATGGTGTTCCACAGGGTTATGTTTTGGCTCAATCCTTTTAGTGCTTCATTTACAGTACTTTTCTTTTACTCTCCTAAAATAGTTTAGTGGTTTATTCTGGTAGTGCTATACTGAAAATATTTAGCTTTTCATTATTTTCAAGGTCACCAAAGTACAAAAATGTTTTAAATGCATTAAATTCTGGTTGTCTGATAACAGCTGAATGAGGAGAAATAGTGAAGTTCTTAGTTGTTGGCAGGATTACTTGGTCCCTCAGATTATTGGAAACCAAAGCTTTCTTTTTACTTCCTTTAAATCCTCAGTGAAAAGCAATGGGATGATCTCTGATTCATTCAACCTTTATTTATACAGGTTAATCCCATTGAGCCTCGGGGATAAAAATGTATTTGGTCCATTTGTCAACGGCACCTTTACACAATTAAAGGTTCAGTATGCAGTTTCTGTAGAACTGCAGCAGTTAGAAATATTTTCAACAGGCAAAGCATTCTGATCCCTCCCCCTCAGAGCCATATGTGGCTCTGCCCCCTTGTGGTCTGTTGAATTTCAAATTCAAGCTCTGTTTTTATTGGCTGATTCAAATTCAAGCTCTGTTTTTATTGGCTGGTTACAAACTCTGTTTTTATTGGCTGGAAAATGGCGGGTCACCTTTTCTTTTTAGAAATGCTTATTTACCACCTGGAGAAGCAAGGGGACAATATTTTTTTAAATTTTTTTTCAGAGATTACCTGGCTAACATCAGTCTGTCAGGAGGTAGTGACAGAGTGAAGAAATATGTTCATAAAAAAAGCTACATACTGCAGCTTTAACTTTCACAGCTGCATGTCACCACCTGGATCCTAAGGTTGCTTTTTAAAAAATCTGTATGTTTTACATGATTTTGATATGAAGCACTTGGTGATTTTGATATACTGAAAGGCACCATATACCCCCATAGATTCCCCCCTCCCCCAACCACCAACACACACACACACAGGATCATATATTTATTTTTGGGGGCCTCCTTGCAGCTGGTTGGGGATTAAGAGGTCAGGAGTCAAAGGGTAAACCAGTCAACCCACCAACTGACTGGGACAAGAACCCGATGAAGCAGAACATCCACAGATACAAGAAATCCAAAAAAGGTAATGAAAAACGCAACTGGTCCTCTACTCCGTAGGTAAAGATGTTTTGCTTCCCATGTGGATAGCTTTCTCCAAGAAGAATTTCACCTGATATATTTTGAACATTGAGGAAAATTCTTTCCTCCAGACTGCCCTTGCTGGATAGTGGGTCTGAACTTGTCCATTTTAAGTTGAACTGACAGAGTTCCCAGTCAGTAAACATTTGATGTGACCCAAAACACAAACATACCGTACTTTTCGGCGTATAAGTCGCTGTTTTTTTCTATAAATTGCAATTGCGATTTAAAATGCGATTATTTTTTTAATATCTTCTCAAGTATTTTTCAACAAACAGAAGCAATAAATCAATCTGTTTTATAATAAACAATGTCAGATTTATTTAAAGCAGAGATTACAATAAAGCAAACAAATCTATGCCTTTTCTTTTCACCATTTCTATTTTTTCTTGTTTCATAAACATAATAGTAAACATGTTAAGTGAACTTCCTAACTACTGTCTGAACTTCACATGACAGTTAATAAATAAATATAAAAAATTAGATATAAAAAAAATACTGTTTGAAGTTCAAACAGTTCGGTCAGTGATCCCTGTCGGCTGATACTTTGCTTACTTGAAGTTGAAGCACTGGTTGTTGTCATTCTAGCCATGCAACCATCGTAAATGTCTTTGTGGTGTTTTTTTTAAGTGTTGATAAAGATTTGTGTCACGTGACCAGTCAAATTGCAGCCTTCGCGATTAGAAAATCTCATTTTATCATATTGCGATATTATTGCAAATGCAATTAATTGTTCAGCCCTACTCAACACACACACACACACACACATTTGCCTGGGGCTATATGCAGTTGCCTGAAGACACGAGAGGCGTGCAGCAGCCTCGATAGTTCACCAACTGTAAAGGTATTTATAAATGTTGTAAAACATCGTACATCTGTTAGTTATGATGTTCTAATATTTTATATGTTTATTTAGAATGCATACGACAAGAAACGTTTGTTTAGGACTTCTTTAATGACGAGCGGCCACGAGGTATTTCTTGTTAAAGCATGTTTTACTGTTTTTACTGTTTTACATTTTATTTCTGTACTGTCTGTCTTGTTTCTGTTGTTTTCACAGCATTCATTAAAGCGCCCGTTTGAATAAAGAAGCCGCGTCCGAGTGTCGTCAGTTATAGGAGCCGTTACACCTATAAAAGAGTGATTCTGCAGGTGGTGACCACAGCTCATTTCTCTGTTCTCACCCTTTCTGGTTGAACTTTTAGTCACTTTTTCATTTTGTTAGTGCTCTCATGCATAGAAGCAACATTTTAACACTGGACTCTGTGTCATCAAACGGGTTATTCACTAAACTCTCGGTCATGTGCTCATACAGTTTGCACTACTTCTCATACTTGCACTAATGTTTGTATTACATCACTGCCTATAGTCATAATACTGTTTACATTCTCTGTTTACATTTATTAATACTGTTTACTTTTATTACTACTGCTTACATTTAATTACTACTGTTTACATTTACACTACTCTAATATCTACACCACTGCTGATACATATACAGTGTGCTCTGAACGGTCTTATTTAGGGATGCCCAATGTGCCTTACTGCATATGCCACTTTTTGCCTCTATAACAACATCAACTACTACCTCATACATATACTGTGTACATTAACTCATACGCTGCTTTGCCACTTTGCAAATGTCAATGCTAGAAACCTTTAGTTTATTTTAGTTATACTTTTTATACTCTTTTTTTATACTAGTATGCAAAAACTCAGGACAGTATTATGTTCATTAAATGTTTAATGTTTTAGTTTTAGAGTTGGTGTAAATTTTCATACTCTTATACCACTATGCAAAAACTCAGGACAGTGTTAGTTTTACTATTTTATGCTTATGTCTATTATTATATGTTTCAGTGTTTCAATGTTTAGATGTTTACTGTTGCACCGAGGGACTGAGAGAAACGCAATTTCGGTCCTGTGTATGTCCTGTACAGTACATATTGCAGATCTGACAATAAAGTTGACTTTGACTTTGAGGTGTGTTTTTTACAGCCCACTGAAGTTGCTCAAGTAGTGTAGCTAATCCAAAATGGAACATCAGTTTGAACGGTGGCAAGAAGATTTACTGTGTCTCTCAGCACAGTGTCCAGAGCATGGACTAGGTTCCAGAAGACAGACCTGTACACTAGGAGACATGGAGGGGGCCGTAGGAGGGCAACAACCCAGCAGCAGGACCACTACCTCATTCTTTGTGCAAGGAGGAGCAGGAGGTCCACTGCCAGGGCCCTACAGAATGACCTCCAGCAGGCCACTAATGTGCATGTTTCCACTCAAACTGTCTGAATCATTTTGGCCTTGGTGTACTCAGGCTGTTTCTGTGAATAGTATCGACCTTCTGGCCTAAAACATTTGATTGTTAATCAAGATGACAGAGTGTTTTGGAGAGATGGGTCCTTTTTGGATGTGTTTATAAACCAGCTTCTGAGATTCCAACAGGAGGTTGGCTTGAGACACAGCAATGAAGGCTATGGGACAGATCTTGTTGTCAGGCCACAGACTGATGAAGCATGATCGGTTTGGTGGTAGGTCAGTCATGGTGTAGGGAGGCATTTCTTTGGATGGCTGCACAGCCCTCCATGTGCTAGCCAGAGGTGCCCTGACTGCCATAAGGTACCAGGATGAGATCCTCAGACCCCCTGTGAGACCATATGCTGGTGCAGTGGGCCCTGGGTTCCTTCTTATGCATGACGATGCTAGGCTGAAGTGTGTCAGCAGTTCCTGTAAGATGAGAGCATTGATGTTATGGACTGGCCTGCCCGTTCCCCGAGCTGAATCCAATTGAGTACATCTGGGACATCATGTTTCGGTCAATCCACCAAGGCCACATCGCACCACAGACTGTTCAGGAGCTAAGTGATGCTCTAATCCAGGTCTGGGAAGAGATTCCTCAGGAGAACATCTGCCGTCTCATCAGGAGCATGCCCAGGCGTTGTTGGGAGGTTCTAAAGGCACGTGGAGGCCACACACACACTACTGAGCCTCATTTAGACTTGTCTTGAGGAATATTCACTGATGGTGAATCAGCCCGTCACTTTCATATCGAGCATGAATCCAAATCCAGATCTCCATGGTGTAAAAATTTAGATTTACATTGATTTTTTTTTCTCTTCTCAATCAATTCCACTGTGGTGATAGTTTGTTAATGAGAATCTTTAATTAACTGAGGTCTAGGATGTTATTTTAGTGTTCCCTTTATTTCTGTGAGCAGTGTAGTTCATCACTTTTATGGTATTTTTTGAGTTTATAGTTTTATGCTTGTTAGTGTACAGTACAGCACTTTGGCCAACGGTGTTGAGTCAAAGTGCTTTATAAATAATGTTGTCTTGTATTGTGTACTTCTATAAACTTAAGACACAATTCATCTTTATAGTCATTAACAAAATTTTCTGATAAATGAAACCAGTGTTTTAAGCTAGTAATAATGCTACCGACTTCACTAACGTTACTGTTTAAAACATTTGCAGCCTAAACAAGTGCAGTTGTGTGTTGCACTCATGCTAACCCCAATTAGCATTCATTATTTTAACTACTTCCTGTTTCGAGTCACTCGCTACGTTTCCCTCGACTAGAAATAATTTACCTCGTTTTATTGCAAAGGAAAATCGTTTACCTGCGCGCCAGTATCAAACAGTAGAAGCAAAAACGTGTGCTGGAAGTGGAGCAGGTAACAATGCGACAGCCATCTTTCTTTTCCTTTCGCAATTTCGGATGACGTCTCGACAGTGGAGGACAAACGGTTGGCAGACGTGGCCAATCAGCGAGTGTAACGTCATTGATTGACGGCCGAAGCAGCCAATCGATGGACGTGTATCAGAAGGACGCTTGGGGCAGCAGAGAAGTGTTTAAAACTGGTAAAGTGGTTTATGGGGACATCAAGACTACAGTATAGCAAATGTCCTTATATTAATAAATATAAGGACATTTGCTAGTCTTGATGTCCCCATAAATCATTTTACCAGTTTTAAACAGCCAGATATCTGTATATATATTTAAGATTGTGAAAAGGGATTTTTTTAAAAAAGAATATGAAAAACTAGCGTAAAAATTTATATGAATCGTTGTTTGAGTTTATGTAGTCTTTAATTTAGTGATGTAGTTAACTTTGTTCTTTGGTAAATTGTGAGTATCTTTGGGTAAAAAGGGGCAGAGATTATAAGATTATTCTTCATCTGCTGCATTTCATTTTATTTTTACAGTAATGTTTTTTTTTTTGAGTTGTTACTTGATTTTAATGAAATTAATAAAATTTAAATAAATAATAATACTTGATTTCTTAACTTTTAAAAATATTTAGATCACAGATCAAAAGTTTAAACTGAGAGAATGTATCATTTTAAGGGAAAAATATGTTGTTTCAAAATTTCATAGCGTCAACAAATGCCAAAAAAGTTGGGACAAGTCAATTTTTACCACTGTAAGTGGACCCCTTACCGATAGCCTTGCCCCCTCCAGCAATAAAAGTCTAGCTCCGCCACTGATATTTATAGAATACAAACTTACAAATATGTTATTTAAAGAGTTTTATTAGAAAAGAACAGACAATAAAAAAAAACTATTGGCAGCTAAAACCTAAGAACAGGAACCAGGATTCACATGAAACTGCAGTCATTTTGTTTTAAATAATAACAAGGTTAATCTGGGACAAGACAGACCTCCCAAATTTTTTTTCCAAAACTCTGTCAACATGGGGGAAAGTTGTGTTTTGTTTATCCACATTTCACAAATAATCAATGTTACTTTGACCTTTTCACTAGTTCAGTCACATTCAAACCCTGGAATTATTCAAATCAAATCAACTGGTCACTTGTCAACATGTAAGTTTATCGTAGTAATGCTGACATAAAATTTAAAGTCAAATTCTCTTAAAACACCTTCATGATGTCACCACAGTGTGAACTAGAAAAAGGATCTACGGTAGTCTGAGCTTGTGTTTTATTAACCTCTGGGATTGTTTGTGTGAACAAGTTTCAAAGTTGCCTTACGATGCGGCGACTGTTCTAAAGTAAAGAATTTTAAAGTTGTCAGCAGGATTGCATCGAAACAAGACAGTCACGACTTCAAAAAGATGTGTTCAGGGCATCTTCCGAGGGTCAGCTCCTCACTTCAATCTCTAAACCCCTTCTAAAATACCAGACTGGTGTGCACGCAAACGTCAGGAACCACAGCAGACAGGGCGGACACAGCAAGACGCCATTTGTTGGAGAAGACGCCGCCCGACGTGGACGTCTGGAGTCGTTCTGAGCAGCAGGAAACAATCTGAAAGCTCATGTGCAACTTCCTGTTCAAGACAAATTTTTAAAAAGGGAAACGTTTCGGCGCTCAGCTCTCTTTTCGGGGGTCACAAGAAGAAAATGTAGTGAACGTTCAAAGTTTATTTACAGACGCCGCTAAAAGGTCACTTTGGTTCGTGTCGTCACTCCGAGTCGTCGTCGCCTTTGACGGGTGAGAAGGGCGGGTCCTTCTCTCCGTTCTTCTTGGGCTCCTTCTCTCCGCTGTTCTTGGGCTTCAGGTGCAGCTCCCGGACGGTGAGGATGCGGGTCAGCATGGCCTCCATGGTGCTGTCGTCCAGAGAGGTGGAGGAGAACCACAGCGGGCTGTTGGGCACGCAGCAGCGCTCCGGGTGAAGGTAGAACATGTTGGTGCGCTGCTTCACCGACTCCGAGCTGAAAGGAAGACAAACCTCGTTGAAGACGCGCTGCAGAAAAGTGAACATTTCAAGCAGAACAGTTCGTGTCGTGTTCCTCTCACCACTTGGAGAGGTAGAACTCATAAAGCCTGATGGGACAACGAAGAGGGTTCTTCGTGTTCTCGACCATCTCCAGGATTTTCTCTTTGCCCTCTTCTTTACGCTTCTTTGCTGGAACCTCGTCCGACTCTGAAGGGACGCAAACGTTTACGACAAATCATTACAGTGTATATACAGAAATTCCAAAGTTAATTTTAATACTTTTTTAATACCATCACAATATTTTTTAATACCATCACGACACTGAGCTGCAACTGTAGCAACAACCTCTTGTACTTCAGTTTTGAGCAGTGTTGGGAATGTTACTTTAAAAAAGTAATTACATTATAGTTACTTCTCCCAAAAAGTAACTGAGTTAGTAACTGAATTACTCCCCTATAAAAGTAATTAGTTACCAGGGAAAGTAACTATTGTTTGTTTGGTTGGTTTAAGTTTACCGGTAGATATATCTACGAATTTAAAGTAGAATTCCTGTATATTACTTTTGTTTCTGGTCTTGACAGTATCCACTTGTCAACATCAGTACATGAAACAAGGTTTAAAGTGTGTGATGCACATCTCTGATGTGGTGGTAAAGTAATTACAGCATCATCATTATCATTCACCACCAACACTGTTTTGCAAGACATCATTAATTTGTTAGCAGAGCTCACGTTAGCCACACCTGGTCTGCTGTCAACAGCAGTGTTTTTAGCCACCAGTTTTGTTGAACCATGTGCAGTTTGTGAGATGCTTCATCAGATTTGAGTTGCTAACGACGGACGTCGACAAACACTTCGCTCCGGGACATAATGTGCACTTCACATGCACGTTTTTGCCTTTTACCTCAAGGAGAGTAAAGTAGTGCCTGTATTTCCAATTTGAAAACGCCATCTTTCCTTTCAGACTCGCAGGACTTCTGCCAACTTCCTCCAGACTCGCCATTGCTGCCGGACTCATTCAGATTTGGAGCTAAAGCCAGTGTTGCCAGATCTCGCGACAGAAACACGCGTGTGGTTTGCGAGTGAACTGAACAACAGAACCTCTGATTGGCTGACCTCTATCTGACACTCTACCTTAACCAATCAGCATCAACCTTATTGTTTCACGCCTCCCTCCCCTCTGCTCCCTCTTACCCTCCCTCCCCTCTGCTTCTTCCCCCTCCTCCTCTCCCTCACCAAGGCAAGAAAAAAAGTAAACAAGCAGCGAGAGACAGCGCGCGGAAGACCAAATAACGTACCCCATTTTAGTGGTAGTAACGGTAACGGCGTTGTAACGATAGACATAGTAACTACTTAGATTACCCGTTAATGAAAAAAATAACTCCGTTTGTAACGCCGTTTATTTGTAACTCCATTATTCCCATCACTGGTTTTGCGCAACTAATTGTAAAGTGATAGATTACTGTCATTTCCTTCCTAAACTTTAGTAGAACATGTAGTTTTATAATAATTACTGGATACATCGGGGATGCCAAGGAGCCAAGATGGTGTAGTGGTTAGGGCGTTTGACTTGGGACCCGAAGGACGCGGGTTCGCGTCCCGGCCACTACACATCTTGGGGTGTCTATGAGTGCACACCTATTTCTCCAGCTCCCCGAGCGCCTTCTATGGCTGCTCACTGCACCACCTGGTAGGTGGTTGGGTTAAATGCAGAGACGAATTTCGTCTGTGTATGGGAAACATACGCAGATGACAAGATTAGACAATTATTATTATTATTATTATTATACATCAAGTTGCTTCTTGCCTCAGTAAAAGCATTGACCTACTTGTTATTTAAATCTAACCCAAGACAAAAAGTTATTAATTGTTCCCACACACAACCTACCTCTAATGGCAAACGAAAAACCCTAAACTTGAAAACAGAACAGTTTAAATAAAATAATTCAACACTGAACACATGCACACTTCAAAAAGAGAGGTAGAAAAATAATAACTACCATATTTTTCATCCTGTAAGTCGCAGTTTTTTTGCATAATTTACATGCCTTGCAACTTATAGGCCGAAGTGACATATTTATAGATTTTTTCCCATATTTATAAACCACCTTTTGACTTGAGATATGACCGTTTCCATTAACCAAACGTTCAAATAAAGTTTTCAATGATAGTTTATTTTTTATTAATCTTACCGGGCTCTGCCTCGTTGACAGGAATGGGGGGGTAGAAGCGCAGGAAGGTGGTCTTGGAGCCGTCCGAGTTGGTTTTGGTGCAGCGCATGACGTGAGCGAAGGACAGCTGGCGGTGCTCCTCCACGGTGGTGAAGCCGAAGTGTTTGCAGCAGAAGAAGAGCAGCGTGTTGAGCAGCACGATGGGGGAGTACGCCCCCAGCTGCTTACACCCCCACAGGAACTCCTCCTCCACGCGGGAGTGGACGTAACCTGCAGGAGGAAGACGGGCCGGGTCAAAACATGAACAACCGGGACGCCGTCGGTTAAGCCAGATGTTGGACAGTTTGCTCACCGCTGGATGTGACGACGGGTTTGAAACTCTTCAGCACGTTGGTGATGTCAGAGGAGAACTTGCTGTAGAACGGATCCATGAAGATGTTCTCCACCCGACCGTTCTCGAACAGGAACTGCAGAGAGACAAAGGTGTCAGAACCCACAACCCCACGCAGCCGGCGTCCAGAAACCTTTGAAAGTGGTTTGGAGCTACAGTTCTTCAGATTTTCTAAAGGACGAGTCTTTCAGGCAAAAAAATGACTTTTAGCTTTTGTTCATCTAATAAAAACACTATTTTAGGCCTGACAGTTCTTATTTAGCCTTCCTTTTATTTTTAAAACGCTGAGATCCGTCAGAGTTACAGCTAACAGATCTGTGAGAAACTCCCTTTTTGGAGCTAAAATCCTATTTCCTGTCATTTTGTGTCGTTTCTGGTATTTTCATGAATAGGGAACTGAAATTTTTGCAAAGCCAAGGTATAGGACTACTGTAGTTTGAAGGGACGGTTTATTTCAATACAGGGAGTGGAATTGTGGAATGTTTTGGGAAATGACGCTAAAGATATTAACTCTGTGATTAAATTCAAAAAAATTATCAAATCTAAACTGTTAACAAAATACTAAAGCTTTTAGTTAAATGTTTAAAGACCGTGTAAAGTGAAATTAAATGTGTGTTTTGAGTTTGTCACACGGCATAAATATGTGTTATTAATCACCCATATAAATCTGACTGATTAAAAACATTGTTTTCCTTATAAAATTAAGTCTCAAAAATAATGAAAAAACATAATTGTGCCCTGGTCTGAAACGCTGGGGGCGTGTCAGCGCGTGGGCGTGGTTTCAGCGCAGTACTGCCCCCGTGTCCTGCCCCCTGAAGATGTTCGCGAAGGCTGGCAGCCTAATTGGAGTTCTCCAGCCCTACTCATTTGAACCTCCAGATAAAAATATAGGAAACCAAAGAGGTCAGTGAAAAGCAATTGTCAGCAAAATATTCGTCAAACTTTTTATTTTCTTAGAATGTGAGCACACAATGTGAAATCACACAGATACATAATCAGAGGCGTAGCCAGAATTTCATGAGGGGCGGTTCGTTTAAAAGAAATCTGGACCTTTTCAGACAAGCATGCCTCGATAGCTCAGTGAGAAGAGCGTTGGCTCGCCGTTCCGAACCTTATGGGTTCAATTCCCACATGGGACGTTTTTTTTTTTTTATTCATTCCAGATTAAAAAAACACAAGAAAACTATTTACAAAACAACAAGAAATAAAGCATAAAGTTTTTTTAATCTGGAATGAATAAATAATAAAAAAAAAAAAAAAAGTCATACCTTGTGGGAATCGAACCCACGAGGTCTAGATAAGGTTAGGAGCAGCTAACGGCGCAATGCGTTACCCAGTGAGCCACCAGTACGTGTGTATTTTTGAGCTCCACATTTATAATAAACAAACCGCCCCTCATAGAATGACTAGATGGGACTTCATAGGCAAAGTGGGAGGTTCGTTCGAACCGGGCGAACCGCCCCTGGCTAGATCAAGTAAATAAAATAAATAAAATAAAGTCACCAAGCGGGTGCCCTGACCATTGCGACATCCAGGGAAGATGCAGGAACGAGGCATAATTGATTAGCTAGCTAACAATGAACAAAATATCTATGCTATTGCTATCTGATGCTATCTGCGATTCGCGAGTGAATGGCTCCACCGATGCGAAGAACAAATTTATACGGCTGGAGCTGCAGGGGGTGGGGCTTTAGACCGCGTGACGAAACGCGGTCACATTTAAACCACGCCTAAAAAATCCTGAAGCAGACATATCTTTAAACAAAGTTTGATCTATAACTCCAAAATTAATTGAGCTACAATTTTGAGACTTTTTACTCATTTACAAGATTACAATTATGACATTTATAATGTTTATTGAAGAAAATATTGAAATTCACTTTACACAGTCTTTAATGTACTAGTTATTTGTTGATTGTGAAAAGTTACTTATTTGATCTGTTCTCCTGTAAGATTGTAGTTTGAATTGATTGTTTGAAATTGTTTTGTTTTTGAAAAAAGGGGCAGACAAAATAAGAATTCTTCTTTCTGCCACCTTTCATTTTATGTATTCTTTCTTCCACAAATTTATGAAATTGGCTTTTTTCTTTATCTTTGTGTTTTAATGTACAATAAATAAATAAATAAACAAACCAGCTAAAGAAACAGGAACAAACTGCTCGGCTGATGGAAACAAAGAGACTCAAATTAAGTTCCTTCAGTTGAGATTTCATCTTTCTAAACGTCAGATCCGAGCCCCCTCTGTCATGTGAGCAGGAAAAAGCTGACAAGTTTTTTTTTTTTTTTTAAAGTGACGGTCGACTTTACAAATAAAAACGTTGCGGTAGAAGAACTGAAGCTGAGTAGGAAAAGCAGCCGAAGCCCAAAGAAAAAGTCTAGAGAACTGCTGAGACCACTTCAAAGGGTTGTGTGAAGTCGTGGCTGCTGGTTCAAGACTTTTGCACGGCGGCGCGGCGGGTTTCTTGCCTGCTGGATGCCGAGGCAGAGGTAGAACAGGCTGTCGGGGGAGTACAGCTCCCCGTTGGGTCGCTTCACCTCCTTTATGAAGCAGCACAAGCCGTAGCTGAGCTCCGCCGTGGTGCAGCACAGGATGTCCTCCCTGAACTCCAGAGGACGAGCTGAGACAAAACAACAAAAAGTTCAATCGTCTCCTCCGGGCCGCACAACGCCCCGAGCGCTCTGAACTTACAGCCGAGGCGGCGCGGCTCCAGGTTGGGCTGCGACTGCCTCCACTGGATCCATTGCTTCCAGGCGTCCACGCCGTACTGACTCTTCAGCTTCTGGGTCTCTGCAGCCAAGATTTTCTTGGCCTTCAGCGCCGCTTCTTCAGCTGCTTTGGTCAGCCGCTGAGACTTCCGGCCCTGAGAGCAGAGACAAAGGGTGAGACCATGAAGTTATCCACGAAGTCAAATTTTTAGGTGATGTTTTAGATCATAAACTTAACTGGAAATCTCATATAAAATACATAAAATTAAAACTATGCAAAAGCATTAGACTTCTAAATAAAAGTAAAACATGTTTCAGCGCTGTCAACACTACAGACATTATATTATTCATTTGTTGTTCCATATCTGACATACTGTATAGAGGTAGGGATGCACCGATCCACATTTCTTACATCCGATCCGATACCGATTCTTAAATCTGGGTATCGACAGATACCGATACTTTTCCGATCCGATATCGGTGTTCAGGTATAGGAGGCTGTAATAATGAATTTCTTGAAGGGAGAGCACGTATGTTGCACTAAACTCTGACTTCTGTTTTAACATTGTGTGAGGTAAACCCAGAGAAGACACTCTGAGCCTCACTACAGTAATACCCAAAATAATGGCATACAAGAGGCATGTCTCTACCACAGACGTCCTTCTGACTCATGGTGCAGCCCAGAACACTACAGGTAGTCTAAAATACTGCCAATCATTATGGGAATGGTAAATGGAGCTTATTTATATAGCGCTTTCCAGCCCCCTGTGAGGAGCCCCAAAGCGCTTTACAATACCAGCCATCCACCCATTCATTCAGACATTCATACACCGGCAGTGGTAGCCTGCCTTGCAAGGCGCCATCCAGACCTACCGGGAGCAACTCGGGGTTAAGTGTCTTGCCCAGGGACACAACGACACATGGAAATCAACACAGTCCCCATTTTTTAGTTTTATTTTTGATTGTGGCACTATATGAGTTGTAATTCTTGTTGAATATGATCAACGGATACAGATTTAAACTATAATTGAACACTAATACAGTATACCGCTAAGCATTCTGGGAAATCCCGTTTTTTAGTTTCGTTTTTGACTGTGGCACAGAGTTGTAATTCTTGTTGGTTTTGATCAACAGATACAGATTTAAACAATACTGTACATTGAATTTACATTTATAAATTCAATGCATAGTTTAAATCTGTATCCGTTGATCAAAACCATCAAGAATTACAACTCATATAGTGCCACAATCAAAAATAAAACTAAAAAATGGGGACTGTGTTGATTTCCCATTATGCTTAGCAGTATTTTAGACTAGTGTTCCGGGCTGCACCATGAGTCAGAAGGACGTCTGTGGTAGAGACCTGCCTCTTGTATGCCATCAGTTTGTGAATTACTGTAGTGAGGCTCAGAGCGTCTTCTCTGGGTTTACCTCACACAATGTTAAAACAGAAGTCACAGAGCATGGTGCAATATACGTGCTCTCTGACATCTAGAAAGTATCGGAAATATCGGCAGGTTGGTTCCGATATCCGATACTTACATTATGCTGGTATCGGATACTGATACCGATACTGGATCGGCCCCATCCCTATATAGAGGTATGGGGCAACACATATAAAACCAACACTAAACCGTTATCTGTCATACAAAAGAAAGTTATGAGAATTTTATATAAAGTGGACACCAGAGAACACACAAATAAATTGTTTATTCAATCAAATATCTTGAAACTAAAGGATCTGGTTAATTTAAAAATGTTATTGATTATGTTTAAAGCTAGAAAGAGATTATTGCCATTTAATTTACAAAAGTTCTTTGTCTTAAGCTCTTGTGATAGAACTAACAGAAGGAAGTATGATTTCAAAAGTAAAACTGTGCGTACTACTTTAAAACAAATGTGCATTTCGGTGCATGGAGTAAAACTATGGAACAGTTTGGATGAGGAGTTTAAAAATTGCTCTACAATAAACCAATTCAAAACACTTTATAAAAAAAGAACGATTAACTCTTATACACTTTTGAGTTGTTAATGGGAACAGTGGTATATTGTTATGTATGTTATTGTTTAGATATTGTTTGCAACTTGTTTTGTTAATTTAATGTATACGGCCATGACATTTTTGTAATTATTGAGAAAGGGGGCAGGTCTATACAAGATTTTCTTCTTCCTGCTCCCTCTTCACTCGTGTAAATATGTGTTGTCAGAGAATGTGTTTGTAAACTGATTTTTTTTTTATCGAGTGAATAAATTGATTGATTGATTGATTGAGACGGGAGGAGGCGATGGCTCCGCCCCCCGACCCGGACACCGACCTGCTTCTCTCGGGCCTTCCTGGGAGCCTGTTTCCGTTGAGCCGGAGTGGGACTCGGAGACCGGTTGCAGTTATCTCTGAGCCGGGCCATCCTCTCCAGAGTTTCTGACACAAACACAGGAAATAAACAAACAAACAAACAGAGTGAAGAGAGGTTCACCCAGAACAGGCCTTCTGTCCTCACCCACGGTGAAGTCGTTTTCGATGTCCATGGCGGGCGGCGGCGGCTCGGAGTACGGCTCGCTCGCAGGACTGTCCACGGCGCCGAGCTTGTCGGAGGCGTCCGGTCGGGCGGACAGCTTCAGAGCGTCGGAGGACGGGTCCTCCCAGTTGTTCAGGAAACTGTCCAAGTCGTCCGCGTCCAGGTCGTCACTGAGCGTGCTCATGTGGTCTGAAGAAACACGAGTTTTATTCATCAGCTTGAAAATAGAAACATCCTCCATGTTTGTTTGTTTGTTTGTTGTCTGAACGCTGAGCCACTCTGTTGTTTTCATGTTTTTATCAGTTAGTTCAGACGTCTGCTTCAGCTACAGCTCGGCTTCGTAAGCTACCTTTAGCAGTTTCGTTAACTTTAGCTCTTAGCTAGCCTTTTGCTATTTTGGGCTTTTAAACCTTTAGCTTCTTTCAGCTGACCCTTGTTATGTTTGGCTCATAAAAAAAGGCTTTTGATGCTTTTAAGCTAACATTTTACTTTACCAGCTTGTTGCTAACTTCGGCTCTTAGCCAACTTTTGATACTTTTAGGCAACGTTTTGTTAGTTTTAGCTAAACTTTTGTTATGTTGAGCTTATAGAAAGGCTTTTGATGCTTTTAGCAACTTTTTACCAACTTGACCTTTAAGCTAACTTCTGATCCGTTTAGCTTTTAGACAACCTTTAACTTCTTTTAGCTAGCCATTTGTTATTTTTAGCTTCTAGCTAATCTTAATAATTTTAGAAGCTTGTGGTTACTAAGCACATTTTTTTTAAACTACAGTTCTTAGTTAAGTTTTGACACTAGTTGGATTTTAAAGAACTTTTTGCTTCTTTTAGCTGACGTTTTGAAATTTTAAGCTTCTTGTAAGCCCTTGGATGCTTTTAGCTAACATTTTACTACTTTTAGCTTATCTACTGTTACTTTTAGCTATCCTTTTGCTTCATTTATCTGTTAGCAAAAGCTCTGCTTCGTAAGCTACCTTTAGCAAAGTTTCATTAACTTTAACTCTTAGCTAGCCTTGTTCTATTTTGGGCTTTTAAACCTTTAGCTTCTTTCAGCTAGCCCTTGTTATGTTTGGCTCATAAAGAGGCTTTTGATGCTTTTAAGCTAACATTTTACTTTACCGGCTTGTTGCGAACTGGCTCTTAGCCAACTTCTGATATTTTTAGCTTTTAGGCAACTTTTTGTTAATTTTAGCTAAACCTTTGTTATGTTGAGCTTATAGAAAGGTTTTTGATGCTTTTAGCAGCTTTTTACCAACTTGACCTTTAAGCTAACTTCTGATCCGTTTAGCTTTTAGACAACCTTTAGCTTCTTTTAGCTAGCCATTTGTTATTTTTAGCTTCTAGCTAATCTTAATAATTTTAGAAGCTTGTGGTTACTAAGCACATTTTTTAAACTACAGCTCTTAGCCAAGTTTTGACACTACTGTAGTTGGATTTTAAAGAACGTTTTGCTTCTTTTAGCTGACGTTTTGAAATGTTAAGCTTCTTATAAGCCCTTGGATGCTTTTAGCCAACATTTTACTACTTTTAGCTTATCTACTGTTACTTTTAGCTATCCTTTTGCTACTTTTAGCTATCCTTTTGCTTCATTTATCTGTTAGTTGGTCTTTAGCTAGTGTTTTTGCTTCTTTCATCTCATAGCTTGCATTTTAATTCTTAGTTCTGATTGTTTCAGCTTCTTCAGCTGATTTCAGCTGCCTCTCAGCGCTCACGAAGAACGTTACAGATAACTAACATTCGGCTGATTTCTCTCGTTAGCTCTGACGCCCACCTTCAGGTACAGCGGCTTCCTGCCTCTCCGGCTCTTCTTCAGCTGCTTTTTCTTCCTGGGCTTCCTGTTTGTCGTCTTCGGCCACCATCTCGGCCATGAGGATGAGCTCGGCCTCGTACGGGTCCGTCGGGATCTTTTCTTTGATCTCCTGGATGGTTTTCACGATGCGCTCGGCGCTGTTCATCGTCACGGGCAGGAACATCGGCACCGGCAGCTGACGCGTGAAACATCAAAGAAAACAAATCAGCACCGTGATCACCTGCGCCGACTTGAAGCGGCTCTGCGGCTGAACCTACAGGTACGGGCAGGCCCATGGGTTCTGGAGTGTACTGGCTGTACATGTTCATGGGGACAGGCACGTAGACGGGCACAGGGACCGGCAGAACCAGGATCTTTGGAAAGTTGTCCTCTACGGAGAGAGAAGAAGGAAACACAAATCTGAGCGAGGATGTTTTGAAGATGTGTCGTTAATTTGGGGCAACAAAGCGAACATGTTTTGTTGAAAACCGGAGAAGCTGAAAGTTTTAATAAAATGTTTAAATTATATTAAAATCAACGGAGCAGCGTGTTACGGACCGGACAGACCCAGAAAGACGAGTCAGAGAAAACTTTCAAAGTAAAGCTTCTGTCTGTAAAACTCATGATTTAACGTGAACGTTGTCACGTCAGACGATGGCTCCACGTCAACTCGGCTGAGTTCTGCTCCACGCCTCCTTTGGTTGCATGGCTCTCGCTTCATTTCTGAAAGCTCGCCGCTCTGCAGGAGGCGATCGTCTCCATCCGTCATGTATGAAGGCAGCGTGAAGACGGACTGGTCTCGGCGGCCATGTTACAGAAATGTTGTGAAAGTGCCTCCGGTCTCTAGATGATTCCTCTTTGTCTCATGTTGGCTCTTTTAGTCTTTTTATGCATCTTTTACACTTTTATTATTATTTTTATTATTATTGTTATTTGTCCTTTAATTGATCTTTAAATGTGTCAAGATACTTTTTCTGTTTGTGTTTAGTTTTTATGCATCTATTTACTCTTGCGCCCTGATCGTCTCCTCGCCTCCTCGTCTTGAGGTTTGCAGTTTGTTTCTTCCTCTGCAGCTCGTCTCCATCAGCTCTGCTCCAGTGGGCGATGATGTCACTTCCTGTCAGTTGCTGTCAAACGGCTCCGTCTAGACTTTGAGACTTTAACTGAACGCGTTTGTTTTGTTGCGTTTTCTTTAAACCAAGACCAAACTTTCATAAATCAGCGTCTTTTCTATGAATATTTTGACGAAATTCATTCGTGACCATCTGCTCATACAGACTCATGTTCGTGCTGCTGTTTATAATGATGGTTTTTCTATTACATTAGGGCTTAGTGTATTACTAGTTGATGTTTTTTTCTTAGTTAATCCTAGATGTTATTACTGTTTTTCTCTTGCATTTGTTGTTGGATGTAACTGGGACCCTGTGTACATAATCTCGTTTTCATCACATGTACCACATGCGGTGCAAATGACAATAAAGACTCTCTGACTCTTGACTCTGAAATCTTTTTTCCACAGATTTCTCTTGGATATCATTTTAAAGATAAATGTATGAGCAGACTGCAGGTCTCTCTCCAGACTGACGCTTGGACGCTAAAACCAAAACAAGCAGCAGCTGGAGGTTTGCAGAGAAGTGTTTGTGCTCACCTGTCTGGGCTTCCCCATCGACCATCTGCGTTCTGCAGGAAACTCCTTTATTCTGCACCAGCGGTTTGCAGAGCAGAGCTTTGTTCTTCAGGATCTTTGGAGCGGCAGGAGAGTGGGGCTTCACCGCCTCCGTCTGAGAGCTGATCTGAAGACAAACACCGGAACGTCCCAACAGTCACATCTTACACTGAATGGAGACAATTTAAAGAGTCACGTCATTTTATTGGAGTTTTAACTTTTTTGCAAGTCTTTTAAAGTTTCACAGCTCCCAACAACCCAACTCCGTCTTGTTTTCACTTGTATGGTCTTTAGTAATTTACTTTTACAGCGCCCTGATTTATTGTTTATAACACTACTGTACTTTTATTCTGACTTAATGTTTACTGTATTTTATTGTTTTTTATTGTTATTGTTGTCTGTGCTTTATATGTTCTGTCTGGAACAGGTCTCTCTTGTAAAGGAGTCCTTGTGGTTCAGTACACCACAGCAGCAACAGGACTGTCCAGATCTGTATAGAAACCAAACAGCTTCTTCACAGACACATGGCTCAGCACAGTCCGATCCAGCGCTTCAGGTCAAGGCTCAGCTGTTCACCTGCACCTCAGGGATAAGAAATACTTGTCTGAGGACCAGAATGTTCACATCTTGGACTGAGAAGACAGATGGTTTGAGAGGGTGAAGGAAGCCATTGATGTAAAAAGCCAGAAACCATCTTGGAACGGAGGAGGAGGAGGTCTCAGGGTTCAACTTTCAAGAATTTCATCCATGTGACCAGAGTGGCTCCTCTAACGAACCCCTATTGTGAGGAATGATAGGACAATCTGCATATGTATGTAGCTTAGCTCAGCTTTAGAACTTGAACCCCACACTCTCTGTTCTTTGAATTGAGAAAGCTCCTCGAATGAGAAGTGAAATGTCTTCAGCTACAAAATAAGGTCCAGTTCTTTTGTTTTTAACCTTTTTTATTTATTTACCATGTCCTGGATGACTGAGAATATTCACCAGCACCGTATTTTCCGGACTATAGGTCGTGGCTTTTTATCATTTTTTCATGGCCTGCGATCTATAGTCAGGTGCAATCTATATACATATGGCTTTTTATAAAATAAGCTGATTTGTAATCATTTATTAACAAAAATTAAACTGAGACACACTCTTACAATAATGTCAGCTAACAAATATATTTTTTAGGTGTTTATCCTGCTAAAATTATTCATTTATTAAAGAAAAGTTCAGCTCAGACACATATTTGCTATAATTTTTTATCAAACAATTAATTGTTTTTAAGTGTTAATCTTCTTAAAAGCCTTGCTGTGCGCTCCTGTGGAAGAGACATTTGCAGCAGAGCTAAACACGGTCCACATTTTGACGTAGGTGCGACCTATATATGGATTTTTCCAATTCTTTGGCAATAATTGGACAATGCGACCTATACTCGGGTGCGACCTATAGTCCGAAAAATACGGTATATTACAGATCTTATTGTTCCATATTTTCCTAACAGAGCACTTCACTCTCAGACTGCAGGTTTACTTGTGGTTCCTAGAGTTTCCAGCAGCAGAATGGGAGGAAGATCTTTCAGTTCTCAGGCTCCTCTCTTGTGGAACCAACTTCCAGTTTCTGTCCATGAGGCTGACACATTGTCCAGTTTGAAGACTGGGATTAACACTTTCCTTCTTGATAAATCCTATAGTTAGGGTTGGCTTGGGTTTCCTGAGTTGTCCTTTAGTTCTGCTGCTAGGCTTAGACTGCTGGAGACAAACTGACCACATGTGCTGCTGTCTTTACTTGCTCTACTCTTCCTGGTTGTTTTTGTAATTATTTCCATCTTAACATGGTTTTTATCTTTCCTTCTATAGAAACCACACCTGGACTACAGAAAGTTCACCTGGACCATAGAAACTACACGTGGACCTGTCATTCTGTGTCTGTTTCTACTTCCAGTCCTCTCTAACCAGCTGGTTGAAGCAGCTGGTTGCTCATCCTGAGCCTGGTTCTGCTGGAGGTTTATTCCTGTTACAGGAGTTTTTTCTTCCCACCGTCTCCTTTGTGCTTGCTCAGAATGAGAGACTGTGACGAAGATTCAACACAATCTGCTGCTTCCTTAGATAGAAAACTTTTACTAATTGGCTTTTTCTGTGAATGTTTCTGTTCAGTGCTCTGAGACGACTTCTGTTGTAAACAGAATCTAATTTTAAAAATTAATTAACGATTAAAATCACTTTTTGGGGGGTTTATTTTCAAACTTTTATTGAAGCTTTTAACTATATTTAAATCAACAAACACTGAAGCATCATAAGAACGTCTCATAAAGAAACAATTGGCTGAAGATCCTCTAAAACCAGCTCGTTCTTGATGTTTAGCTCCTGCGACGAGCCAGTGTCCAAAATTAACTTTATATCAATTATAAAGAGGACGAAAGGACTTGATCATTAAATAAAATACAAACTTACGTGTCCAGCTTTCTTTGACACGTTGGATGTTCTACCTGCAGCTGGAGACAAAATGAAAATGGTAAATTGTCCCTAAAGAACTGAGAAGACGAGCTGCAGTTTTGTTTTCTTTACCTTGTTGAGCAGATCTGGTTGAAGATCTGGTTGAAGCTTTTCCGGTCTGCTGCTCTGCGAGTGACATGACGCTGGCGATCACCGGCGTGTCCTCTAGAGACGCTGGAACCAGAACACAGGAAACGTCACCTTGTTGTCGTCACACAGGTCCACAAAAACTAGACCCAGGGGTCTAACCAGGTTGAGTCAGGTCCGCTGGATGGATTCTTGTTGTTGCAACGTTTCGTCGTTTATCTACAACACTTCAGTCTGAGGAGCTTCAACAAACTCAGCCTTATAAACAGCACCTTCTCATAGTGGATAAACCAGTTTGTTGTCGACATCCAGAACCAGCTGTTCTCACATGATCAAGGAGGACCATCAGCCTAACGATGGATCATTAGTGCCCTGATGGCCGCTTGCTATTCACAGAGGGCTGAGTGATACTAACAAGCATACCTGCAAACTCAGAAGGGATGAAAAAGGTGACAAACGTTCATAACCACCAACAGTGAATTTAGGAGGGGCTTTTTACAGTTTTCTGATTTAGTGATAGAACATCAGCCATCACTGATTTTAACCATTTTACTTTCCAGACAATGTGTGTTACCTGGGCTCTTTCTCCTCTACAGCATAAGGAAAAATTTGCTCTTTAACAACTTTTGACTTTAGGAAAAAATACATTTATTAACATATCCCAATATAATTAGGACATACACAAAAAAGATGGCGTCAAAAAATAAAAAGAGGCGTTCAATACAGAGCAGAGACACTAGCTGTGTTTCCATCCATTTTCATTTCGATTTTTGAGCTAATTTTTGAAATCTCGCAAATATGTAAATACAAATTAATGCGAAGCAGAAGTGTTTCCATCTGCTGACTTGTAGCGCATCTACCAAGCCACGCACAGCGTCATTACGTCAGACGTCAGCGTCATTACGTCAGACGTCAGCACTGCGCATGTCTACAGTAAACAGGAAGTAGCGGTTGAAAACAGAACCCGGCCACACATCTCGTCAAAATGGAGAGAATATTTCAGGTACGTGTTGCTATCGGGCAAGTTGTATTTATTCTGTCATGCCAACTAGTTTTAGCGATGTTACATGTTGTCCGGAGCGGAAACAGCTGATCAGTCACGTGACGTGAATGTTCGCTTCGGCAGCACGAGTCGGCAAATGTGTTTCCATCTGTCGTTGTGCGCATCTGCTCGGTTTCGAAGATCCCAAAAACCACCTCAAGCGAGCGTATCTACTTTTTGGCGAATTTCAGGAAGTAACCTCGCATTTTGCCGTTTCCATTAAGCTTTTCTGCTGCGATACTTCAAAATGCGCATCTAGAAACCTTGATGGAAACATGGCTACTGACATTATGTTTTCTCACTTTGAAACAGAACAAATGGTTTAATGTAGAGACTTACTGCTGATGTTGCTTCATTCACACCGTGGTGAAGTTATTTTACGACTCGGTTTGGGGGAATGTATGTAAAACAATCACAAAGCCTATTTTTGTATTACAGAAAAGAGCTGTAAGAATTATCACTAGAAAACATTACCGTCATCCATCAAGTACATTATTTTATCAACTGAAGTTATTGAAGTTCCATGATTTGGTAGACTATAATATTTTATCAGTTATGTATAGGGCTCAAAATAATGCATTACCTTTAAATATCCAAATGCATTTTGTTAAAAGACAAAGTTGTTATAATCTTAAGGGGACAGAGATGTTTGTAAAACCACAATTCAGAACTAGTTTGAAGGGACGTTCTACCTCAATCCAGGGAATTAGATTATGGAATGGCTTGGAGAATGTAGTTAAAAATGCCAAGTCAATGTTTACATTTAAGAAAATGATCAAAACAAATGTGTTAAAAAAATATATGAAATAGCGTAATGTGTATTGTATTAGTTAGAAAATTAGAAAGAGTTAGTCATTTTGTACTGTTGGTTGAAGATTATTATTGTTTAATCTGATTGTTGGAAAAAGTTGGTTGAAGATTATTATTGTTTACATGGTTGATTATTGTTGTTTAATCTGATTGTTGGAAGTAAGGGGCAGATATAATAAGATTTATTCTTCTTTCTGCTACCTTTCATTTTTTTATATTTTGTACATTATCATTTATGAGATTGTCTTGTATTGTTACTTTTGTAAAAAAATGAACAAATTTAATAAACATAAACATAAACATTAGCGTGGTTCTCTCGTGTCGTCACTTTTCTGCATGTCGCGCAGTATTATTGTTTTTTTTTATGAAGCGTGGAGCTCCCACACTTTAAAGGACTTGGTTGAACAATTTTCTCTGCGTCTGTCATTTGTAAAATTGTCTTAATTTTCTTTGAAAACACAGCGTCTAATCCGCTTCCTCCTTCTCCCTCGCAACTCGCGCTGCTGCAGTTTTTTTTTTTTTACTTTATTCAGTTCAAAGATTTCGCTGTCGTCCCGCCCACCATCGTCTGTCTTGAGACTGTGATTGGCTAAATCTCGCGCTCCAACAAAGATGTTATATTGTCGACAAGATGCCTTACTCTGTCTTGAAATCCAGTCAGTGGGAAATGATACATTAAACTGTCACGGGTCTGCCTCCCCCCCCCCCGAAAACAAAAACTCATCGGATCTACATGAATCACGTAAATGATATATTTTGCTTTGAAAACGGCGAATTTCGCCGAAAGGTGACTAGTTTGCAGGTATGAACAAGAGAGGGAGTTTTTGAGAGAGGAGAGAAGGAGGCCATCTTTGTGAAGACAAACTGTCCATCATTAAACAGGGGCGGAGCCTCTGTGTCTAACTGTCCCCTCTTAAGCCCCCAGTATAGCTCCGCGTTAGTCAGAGCGCCGCGGCACAAGCCTTCGATCGCGGGCGTGAACGCGCCAAGCTCAAATTTTACGACCGCCTACGCGCGCGCGTTGATAAACTGCCTCGCACCGGACTGTTTTGAGACACAAATGTATTAAAGGAGAAATGAAAAGTGTTTTTAAGCTAATAGTAGTCTAATGAAAAGCATAAAATAAGCTTGTTGAGAAATTTTCACAAGTCAAAAATGTCATCCTAACTCAAATTTAGACTTTGCAAAGTGAAAAAATTCTCATCTGGTGTTTTTGACCCCCCTCCTCCTGCCTGCTCTCCGTCCCCTGAATATGACGTAGGCAGTGCAACGAGTCGTCCCTCATACAGTAATATTAGTGTGTGTATCTAGTTGTGGACAAAAAGGTTTCAGTGTGTAGCAATTATGGATGCAGCAAAAAAAATCTATTTTTTAAAGAATCAAGATTCTTAGTCCTGGCGATTCAGAATCTATTCTAAAAGCCCCAAAATCGATTTTAAAACTTTTTTTAAATTTTATATTGTATTTTTACCGCTCCTGTGCATTCGGCCGCTGTAGAATTTTGGCCGTGTAGGGCCACCGTAGTTAGTTAGCCAGGCAGCTCCCAATGGAGCCTGCTAGCAAGGAGGGAGACAGCATGTTTCAACTTGCTCCTTCATCTTTAAAAATCATTTTAGATCCTACTATGTTCTGGGGAAGACAGAGCTTAACAAGACATTGGTAACTGTTTCAGGACATTTTCAACACCCCCACTTCCACGTTAGCATACGGCGCTAGCATGCTAACGTTAGCATACGGCGCTAGCATGCTAACGTTAGCATGCGGCGGCTAACGCACGGCTATTCGTATTTCCAGGATAGAAATGCCCATTAATGCACTAAATCACCAAACTGTTTTTGACAAACTAAAGTGATATCCTTCAGATTCAAAAAAGTCTTCTGCTTCCATTTTAAATGACAGACAAGAGGACAGTAATGATGGGTTTATAGCTTCAGTGTTATTGTAAGATAGCAAAGGAGGTCTTAATTGTGTCATAAAAGTGCGTCCAGAAAATTACTACAGAAATCACTGCACTTCGGCATGTAGCAGGAAAAATGTAAAAAAACTATTTCTTTAAGCTACTGACTTGAAAAAAGCATACTAAGTATGTTTATGTGTGTTGTTTACTATATGAAATTCTTGTTATATCGATTTTTTCAGATTTGATTACATTTCTCCTTTAAATTCCTCTTCTTCATCGCTGATCTGGCCTTTTCTTTTGTTTTGTTTTTTGCCAAAAGTCAAGTGATCACTTGAAGCTGTCACCATTCGCTTCCTCCTCCTCCGAGGAGGAGGAATGAATGAATTTCTCATGAGCGAACTAAAGTCATGTCCAACGAGGCTGCACCAGGTTCTAAATATTTCCTGGTGTGCAGGTCTGCTGTGTGGGCTGAAGGAGAAGCGCTCCCTGTTTTTAATTTTATTTTTTAAAACTTTTTATGAACATATAAACACAGAAAACCGCTGCGCAGCCCTCTGTCTTTTTTCTCCACCCGACATGTCAATCATTTCAGTAGGCGTGTCAGCAAATGACCAATCAGCGACCTCAATTTGTCCCGTAGGTAAACGCTCCGCCCTGCTGCAGCTGCTGGAGCCTGCACTCCAGAGAGCTGCGCTTGCACAGAGCTATAATATGAACTGCCTGCGCGCAGCACACGCGAGTCCAGCGGCGCTGGGTACAACGCACAGCTATACTGGAGGCTTTACAGTACAATGATGTTATTGCTAGAATCACTCATCTCCCTGTGAATAGCAAGCAGCCATCAGGGCACCAACGACCAATTGTTAGGCTGATGGTCCTCCATCATGTGAACAGCTGGTTCTGGATGTCAACAACAAACTGGTTGATCCACTACGAGAAGAGGCTGCTTATGAGTACAGCTCCTCAGACTGAAGGTCTTTTGGATAAAAGTTGAAACGTTTCAAGAAGAATATGCTGGTGAAGATTCTCAGTCGTCCAGGACATGATAAAATCAAAAAGGCGTTCAATACAAGATCAACTGGACTTTATTTGTTGCAAAAGACGTTTCAAGAAGAATCCGTCCAGAGGACCTGACTTAACTTTGTTAGATTTTTCTACCTGGATTATTGAGCAGCAGCAGGATAAACCCAGGGGTGCCCCATCCTGGTCCTGGAGGGCCACTACCCTGCATGTGTTAAATGTTTGTTTTAACTCACCTGATGAGTCATTAAACTGCAGAATATGAAGAGTTGATTCAACCGTTGAATCAGGGAAACATGCAGGACAGTGTCCCTCCAGGACAGTGTCCCTCCAGGACCAGGACTGGACAGCCCTGACTTGACCCACGTGGGCCAGTTCAAACCGTTGTAGTCAAGAGTTTTTACTACTAAGTGATGTTTTAAATGTCCACATTTCACGTTATAAAAGTCGGTCGCTCCGGTGGATTTAATCATTTTCTATATAGCCGTGTTTCCATCAAGGTTTCTTGATGCGCATTTGGAAGTATCGCATCAGAAAAGGTGAATGGAAACGGCACGATTCGAATTAACTTCCTCTAATTCGCTAAAAAGTTGATACGCTCGCTTGAGGTGGTTTTTGGGTTTTTCGAAACAGAGCAGATGCGCAAAACGAGAGATGGAAACAGATTTGCCGACTCAGTTCTGACGTAGCGAACATTCACGTCACGTGACTTCGTCTCCGGACAACATGTAACATCGCTAAAACTAGTTGGCACGACAGAATAAATACAACTTGCCCGATAGCAACACATTCCTGAAATATTCTCTCCATTTGCCGTTTTCAACCGCTACTTCCTGTTTAATGTAGACATGCGTAACGCCGACGTCCGACGTAATGCCGCTTTGCGTGGCCTGGTGGATTCGCTTCATGCCAGTTGATGGAAACACTTCTGATTCGCATTAATTTTTATTTACATTTTTGCAAATTTTCAAAAATTCGCTCAAAATTCGAATTGAAAATAGATGGAAACACGGTTTATGTGGTCGATGAAAAACGTTGTGCCTGTTTGAGCAGCTTTTAGAAAGGAAACGCAACGGGGTAACTAGAAACACCAGTTTTATTTTTCTTGAGTTATCCAGATCTTGGAAATGCAGATTTTTTACGACTACGTAGGAACTTCACTTTGACTTTGGCCTTTTTGTTATCGTAAATTCCGGAATATAGGTTGCGGTTTTTTGCATAATTAGCATGCCCTGCGACCTATAGAGAGGTGAGACCCGTTTATGGATTTTTTTCCCATATTTTTAGACCAATTTTTGGCTCAGATATGACAGTTTTTCATTTTGGCAAAAAATGGTGCAGTACCACTTTTGTCCGCTAGGGGACACTTCCAGAGAGCCCACCGACAGTTTCCAGCTCATGTGTCCAAAAAAAGCCTCCTCTGCTCGGACTGACTCTATAGCAGCCCGGCTTCCTGCTCTGGAGGTAAAAACTACGAAACCACAGGACAGATTTCCTTTAAACTTACAGAACGTAATTACTTGGTGGTCATTTA
>JBBPBX010000340.1:83474-95431 GCA_038048925.1 Garcialebias charrua
AGACAAACTCCAGTAAAATGAGTTGTGAAAGAATGATCTGTTAAATTCCCACAGCTGACTGAGAAACTGACAAGTGAATGAGAAATTCCCTACCATTGATAAGAGGCTCCTGTATGCTTCACACACAAAAGGATACTTCCTAAAGCTTCTTTAAGACTACTGTCATATGACCTAGATCTCTGGTTTTATGGGTCGGACTAATGGATACCAGCCTATGAACTGATTTTTTTTTTACTGTGCAATAAAATACTGAAAGCGGCAACCAAACTGTTAGACAGAATTTGTTTGGGAAAGTAGCTGTAATAAATCCCATTGGTTGCTACTAACTAGGACTTAATTTGAGCTGGATCCTGCCGAAACAGAATCCGGTAATTCTCTTATTTTGACAGGAAGCGTTCTGGTAACAGTTTGCTTGGATCCGATAATTCTTATATTGGATATGTAATCTGAAAATAATTACATAAACACTCATTTTAAACACAAAAGCCACTAAATTTTTTTTTTGTTTTTTTTTATCATATAGGAGCTGCTCCTTCAAGTAAGCATTTCTGCTTCTACCCTTAAAATAGCTCAGCACCTAAAAGTACAGTCATGAGCAATTTGTCAAAAATAACAGTGATCAAAATGTCGTATAGACAGTCCAATTTACGTTCATTAAAAAAAAAAAGCTTCTCATTGTACAACTAAACCGAGAATTGAAGTACCGTATTTTCCGGACTATAGGTCGCAGTTTTTTGCCTAATTTGCATGCCCTGCGACCTATAGAGAGGTGAGACCTGTTTATGGATTTTTTCCCCATATTTTTAGTCCAATTTTTGGCATAGATATGACCGTTTTTCGTTTTGGCAAAAAAATGGTGCAATACCACTTTTGTCCGCTAGAGGACACTTCCAGAGAGTCCACCGACCGTTTCTAGCTAATGTGTCCAAAAAAAGCCTCCTCTGCTCGGACTGACTCTGTCATTGCTCTGGAGGTAAGAATTACGAAACCACAGGACTGATTTTTACCAAACTTACAGAACGTAATTACTTGGTGGTCATTTACAAACTGTTAGCTGCAGGAGATGTTTAGAGCTAAAAAAAAATTGATCTTTTAGCACGTTGTTTGTTGTTAGCGGTAGCTACCTAAACGGATACTATTTAGATAAATAACTCATGATCTACAGGACAGGTTTTCATCAACCTTACAGACCGTAATTACTTGGTGGTCATTTACAAACTGTTGACCTGTATGAGACATTTGAGCTAAAATTCGATTCATTTATAATTTATTTTCACAGCGCACGCGACGGATTTGGAAGAAGTCAAAGCGAAACAATTTAAATCCAGCTGATTTGAACATTTCTTGAATTTATTAAAGAACGGTTAAGCTCAGGAACCCTTGTGCTATAATGTCAGCTAAGAAATATATGTTTTAAAAGTGTTTATTAGCTAAATTTTAAAGAAATAAAGCCGCCCCACCCGCGCACATGGCGAAACTACTTTTTTAAATCCAGCTGATTTGAACATTTTGTGAATTTATTAAGGAAAAGTTCAGCTAAGACACATCTTTGCTATAATTTTCAGCAAACAAATAATTGTAGGGGCCAATATGGTGTAGTGGCAGAGAATCTGACTTGTTATCCGAAGGACCCAGGTTCGAACCCTGGCCACGGCACACCATCTTGGGGTGTCTATGAGTGCACATCTATTTTCCCAGCTCCCCGGGCGCTGACTACGCTGCTCATTGCACCACCTGGTGGTGGTTGGGTTAAATGCAAAAGACCAATTTCGTCTGTCAAGTATGGGAACATACTGTACACAGATGACAAATGTGACAAATTATTATTATTATTATTGTTTTTACCGTGTTAATCTTGTAAAGTCCTTCCGTGCTCGCTTGCTTCTGTGGTCGCCATTTTCAGCAGGGCAAATGATGCGCTGACGCGTCGCAGTGACGCTTAATAGATGCGACCTAAATAAAGGTGCAACCCGTTTATGGATTTTTCCAATTTATTCCCAAAATTGGACAAAGCAACCTATAGTAAGGTGCGATCTATCAGGCGGAAATTACGGTACATGAAGTTAGTGGCAATGGAGATAATACAGAGGCGAAGCGTGCTCTATTCACACACACAGAGAACTGATGGCTGTTGGTCAGGCTACTCCTTGTTGCTTTCTAAAATAGTTACTGATTATAACTGTAGGTAAACGTAGATGTTTAACAACCGGTTAAAATACACCAGAATGCAGGACGTTGCATCTTTTTTATTTAAAATCATCTCGCTATTTGCATTTGGTTTACAAATTAAACACTGCTACAAAAAAACGGGACAAAATTAGCAGCTAGCTTGTGAAGATGTTAGAAAACAAGAGCAGACAAAAATAAATTCCACATGAAGATTAGACCTCAGTGCATTCAGCGGAAACTAAAGTGACACCACTGTGCAAATACTTCATTTTAGCACAAAAATTGGCAGGGAAAAAAAAAAAGCTTTAAAGTCAGGGCTCTGTGTAAACATTTTGAACTTTTAATATCTTGCCTACTGAATATAGCACTTTGTTTTGAAGGATTAAAAAAGAAAATTGGGATAAAAGGATTGGCATGAAGTGCTTTGAAGTTTTTAGAATTGGAGATGTTTTAAGATGGCTAAATATACTTTGGAAGTGACTCAAGACTTCACTGCTGTCAGTTTCACATTAAATGGTTATTCCTGCAGAAATAAGACATTGCAGCCAAAAGTGCTACAACTAACCGCTGCTGCTGATGTTTGTAATTTGAAAATAACCATACATTTTCAAAAAATCAAACATTTATTGCACATTCTATAAATGTGTACAAAAGAGCATTTACTTACTACTGTGAACGTTTTTAGACTGGAGTTGTTTCAAGGCGACAGAACTTGTGGCCACACTCCAACCAGCCATTTTCAGCTCCGCACAGTTCAAACAGTTCCACTTCAAAAATGGATTTTGTCAGAATCCACTCAAGTCGTATTACAAAGAAGTTATTTATTTTGAGCTTGGCTAAAGACCAAAAAACAATTGGTGCATCCTAATTATTTGCTAAACCAACAATTATTTTCATTTCCTTGTAAATCTTGTCCAAAATAAACTCTATTTCTACTAAATAAGAGCTCAAAAAACTATCTACAATTAAGACATTGTTTATAACATTTCTGGCGAGCACTTCTAAATCTATTTGTTGAAGTAAACTTTAAGTAAACAAATCAACAAACATGACAGAGAGACAAAAATGTCTCTAAGCAACTTAAGCTATCTTGTTTATTTGAGTCCTTACATCTATTTGCAGAATCTATTTTGAATTTATTTAATCTGTTTTGCCTCATCTTTCTGAAACTTTCACTCCTCTCTTTTGTCCAAATTCCACAACCTAAAAAAGGAAGACAAAAACGCAGCTGTGGGTTGCTCACCACAATTACCGTATTTTCCGATATATAGGTCGCACCTTTTTATGTTTTTTCCCCAAGGCCTGCGACCTATACACCGGTGTGACCTATATATGGCTTGTTATCGCTTTCGGCGAAACAAATTTTTAAATCCAGCTCATTTCACAATTACGTTCATTTATTAAGGAAAAGTTCAGCTCAGACACATATTTGCTATAATTTTTATCAAACAAATAATTGTTTTTAAGTGTTAATCTTCTTAAAAGCCTTGCTGTGCGCTCCTGTGGCAGACATTTGCCGCAGAGCTAAACGTAGGTGCGACCTATACTCCGGTGCGACCTATCTAGGGATTTTTCCAATTCTTTGGCAATAAATAGATGGTGCTGTAATAGTTTGGAGACTACTCACGGAGCACTCGGACAACCGCTACTCTTTAGCCAGCCGGCGTCTTTATTATATATGAACTCTGACCCCGCAACCCGTACATAACGTGCCTCTGGTACGGAACGCCCCGAGGACCATAACACACCACATCTCCCCTTCCCCAAAGTAGTGATACAATTTTAAACCAAACATTTACTACTTAACTAACAGCATGCAGTCTGTCTGACCTTACAGATCACTAACATAAGGAATACTTAAAATAACAATTATAATAACATTTGAAACACTGAAATTACTGAATGCTTAAAGTAACAAGTAGAATAATAACATTTGAAATAGGTTTTAAATGTTCTGCATTATTGGACATAATCTTTGAGCCACACTGGTGCCTTCACTTCCCTCCTTGGATGAAACCTTTTCACATTTTCCCCTCCTCTCACTTCTGGTGTAGCTGTCTGTTCTGTGTCCCTCACATCCTTTGTAGGGCTCTGAATGTCTGGTGCTGCTGCCTGTTCTGTGTCCCCCACATTCTCTGTAGGGTTACGAATGTCTGGTAAGGGTCTGAGATGTGCCTTGTTTCTCCTCACCACCTCTGAATCGGTCTCCACGACATAGGACCGAGGAGTGTCTGCTTCTCTCAGCACCGTAGCCGTCTCCTGGGTGTTTGTAATCCAGACGCGCTGACCTGCTTTTAGCTCTGGCCTGACCCCCGCTCTATGTCTTTTGTTGTAGGCCAAAGTCTGTGCCTGTTTTAATTCTCTGTCCTTGTCTGCCACTTTCTTTTGGTTTGGCCACTGAGGTTTTAGTTGACTGGGTGAGAGTGGCAATGGTGAGCGCAGCCTTCTGCCCATCAGGAGCTCTGCCGGTGAAGGGCCTTGATGCAGCGGCGTGACCCGGTATGCCAACAGGGCCTTGTAGGGGTCAGTGTTTTTCTTCAGGAGGCTTTTCACCGTCCTCACCGCCCTCTCTGCTTCCCCGTTACTCTGAGCGAAGTATGGACTACTGGTGACATGTTTGAAGTCATAGTCCGTGGCAAAAGAAGAGAAAGAGCTAGAGGAAAACTGAGGTCCATTGTCTGTTATCAGTATTTCAGGCACCCCATGTCTAGCGAAAATAGATTTCAAGCCAGTAATAATTCCTGCTGATGTGGTTATAGATGTCTTCATTATTTCAATGTATCTTGAATAGTAGTCTACCACCAGTAAATAAGAGTCATTTTCCCAGTAAAACATATCTGCCCCAACTTTCTGCCAAGGCCGCTTGGGCAGCTCTGAGGGTATCATTGGTTCTGGGTGTAGCTGTTGGTACTTACTACATGTCTCGCACTGGCTCACAACTTTTGTGATTTGGGCACTCAGGCCTAACCACCACACCGACTGCTGAGCCCTCAGCTTGCATTTGGATATCCCCATATGTCCCTCATGCAGTCGGGCGAGCATTTCCTTTTGCAAAGTCTCTGGAATGACAATACGTCGTCCTTTCATCAAAAGCTCACCATTCATGTGTAACTCGCCTTGGTGGATCCAATACGGCTTCAGCTGTTGGGACAGCTCCTCTTGTCGTGGCCAGCCTCTTTGACACTGTCGGATCAGCAGACTGCAGATGGCGTCTTGCCGCTGATGGTCAGCTATCTGCTGAAGTTTAGACTGGGATGCAGGTAAGTTATCACGTACAGTGTTAATGAAAATTTTTACCTCTCCTTCCATCTGTGTTTCTTCGGTTGTCAGTGGACGCTTTATCGGGGCCCTGGATAGTGCATCTGCTGTGATGAGGGCTTTTCCAGGTACATGTACTATGTTGTATACAAATCTAAGCATTCGCAGCCGGAATCGCTGAATCCTGGGAGGTAAGTCATCCAGTGCTTTCGTCCCTAATAGTGCGAGGAGGGGTTTGTGGTCAGTTTCTATTGTGAACTGCACTCCGATGAGGTATGAACTCAGTCTCTCGCAGGCCCAGGTAACGGCTAGTGCCTCCTTTTCAACCTGGGCATACCGTTGCTCTGTTTCGGAGAGGCTTCGGGAAATGTAGGCAACTGGACGCCACTGCATACTTTCCTCCCTCTGCATTAAGACTGCTCCCAGGCCAAAAGACGAGGCATCCGCTGACACTTTTGTCTTGGCTTGTGGTCTGTATTGGGCCAAGACTGTTGGTGATGCCAGCTCATTCTTGAGCTTGTCGAAAGCTGTCTGCTGCATATGACCCCAGGTCCAATCATTGTCTTTCACCAGCAGGTCTCTGAGTGGTTTGGTACACTCTGCAAAATAAGGGAGGAATTTTGCAACATATGTCACCATCCCCAAAAACCGCCTGACATCTGCTGCGTTCTGTGGGACAGGCATGTCTGTAATCGCTCTGATTTTCTCAGGGTCTGGTTCAATGCCTGCTGCACTGACTTTATGTCCCACAAACAGAACTTCCGATTGTGCAAAGGTGCATTTCTCATTTAGTGTTAGTCCCGCCTCTTGGAGTCGTGTCAGGACAGCTGTGAGCCGTTCATCATGCTCTGCTTCATTCTTTCCCGACACAAGGACATCATCTGCATGGCATATAACACCGTCAAGGCCGGCCAAAAGCTGGGACATGCGTCTTTGAAAATGTTCTGGGCCTGAATTTATCCCAAATGGTAGCACATTGAAGCAGAAGCGGCCAAAGGGAGTAATGAATGTTGTGAATTCCCTACTTTCTTGTGCTAATGGGATCTGCCAAAAGCCACTCCGTGCATCCAATTTCGTGAAATACTTTGCACCATTCAACTGTGCTAATGACTGGTCCACGGAGGGCAAAATATGTCTTTCTCTGCACACACTTTCATTAAGCTTGGTAAGGTCAACACAGAGTCTAATTTTGCCATTGGGTTTTGGGACTACAACTATCCCCGCACACCACTCTGTAGGCTTCTCTATCCTGGAGATGACCCCCATCTCCTCCATTCTTTTTATTTCCTCCTTGACTTTTTCAGTTAAGGGTATTGGCACACGGCGAGGGGTTGTAAGGGCATAGGGGACAGCATCGTCTCTCAGTCGGATACGATAGTCACCTTCCAGTCTTCCTAATCCTGTAAACACCTTTGGGAATTTCTTTTTGAATTTTCTCTCCGGGTCCCCCGTCTCCTCCAGTGTGTCAATTTTCTCTCTTCGCTCCACAAGACTTAATTCTGTAATTGCCGGTAAACCCAGCAGTGGTCTAGCCAAGCTATCAATGACAAACACTGACTGAGTGGACTTTTTATCCCTGCTTTCAAGGCTGCCTTGAATCTGACCTACTACAGATAGTCTGGTATTATTTGGGCCATACAGCTTTTTGTGGGTGTGCAACAGAGGGCCGTCTCTTTTGTAGCTGTATAGTGTGGTAGGAATGGCGGTTACTGCTGCCCCTGTATCCAATTTAAAAGAAACTACTGCCCCATTTAATTTGATGTCTGAGTACCAGCCACTGCTGTCTGACTTCACCTCTCCCAAGTACAGAGTGTCCTGATACAGTCCATTTTCCTCTGTCATCTCGTGTACAGGTTGCTTAGACCTGCAGACGGCAGCAAAGTGTCCTCGTTTGTGACATTTCCTGCATTCGGCCTCTTTGGCAGGGCAGTCCTTCCAATTGTGTGACGGAGCCCTCCCACATTTATAACAGGCAGACGATGTTGCATACCTGTTCGTTTTTCTTTTCTGTTGTGCACTGTCCTCTGTCCCGCGTGCAATTGAAAGCGCATGCATCTCTTCAATAGGCTCTTTAATGGATGCAGGGCCACTCGCACTGCGCAGCCACCCTTGTTGCTGTTTCACAGTTTCACTCTGTCTGACTCGCATTACAGCTGTAGTTAGGGTCAGTTTTGCATCCATCTGCAATTTCTCAGAGAGCGAGGCATCTCTTATGCCGACAACAATGCGATCGCGGATCAGTTCATCTCTGAGAGCTCCAAACTTGCAAAACTCCGCCTGTTTGTGAACTGCTGTGATAAAGCTCTCAGCCGTTTCTCCCGGTTCCTGGTTACGCCTGTTGAACTTTGCCCTTTCAAAAATTATATTGTGTTCTCCGATAAAATGTTCATCAAAGCACTCTTTTACTTTTTTGTAGTTCAACTTTTCTGCAGACGTTAGCTCAGATGCATTAAGGATATCTTCGGATTCATCTCCCATTGAATATATTAACGTATTCACCTGCAAATCCTCTTCCTTTTTATCCAGTCCCGACACAATCCTGTATCTCTCGAACCGTCGGATCCATTTGGGCCAGTTTTGTACATCTCTGCAGTCAAACTTTTCTGGCGGGCTCGGGCGAAATCCCTCTCCGACGTTGCTAACGTTACTAACGTTGCTAACGACGTTGCTAGCTGCCGCAGCGTTAGCGCTTCCCCTCTCCGTATCGGACATCTCGGATACGACTCAGTTACTTGCGAGTGCGTCGGGAATGCTAACTTCACGTCGAAGAGTCACCGCTTCTGACACCATGTAATAGTTTGGAGACTACTCACGGAGCACTCGGACAACCGCTACTCTTTAGCCAGCCGGCGTCTTTATTATATATGAACTCTGACCCCGCAACCCGTACATAACGTGCCTCTGGTACGGAACGCCCCGAGGACCATAACACACCACAGGTGCGACCTATACACCAGAAAATACCGTACATGAAAATGTTGTTCTGACAAAAGAAAAGCAGAAACTGAGCAATAAAGAAAACCAGAACGTCTTCTTCTACGTTTCTGTGAATGCATAGGCCTTTCTGAGGCAGAATGTTATTTTAGACTCCCTTGAAGAAAGGAGTGTATCTGCTAGAGTCATTAACTGGACTGGTGTTTAACAGATCTGAAGCAGGGGGCTGATTTTTCTTTTTATTCCACTCGCATAAAAAAAAACCATGAAGCCTGAATACCTCCAGTAAATCTCGTCTTGTGTTTATACACCTCCCAAGTGACAAATTAAGTCATTAGAGTTAATCAGCACCTCTGAGGCTGCCACAGATGTGGCACTCCCAGATGTGTCAACGTGCTGAGCCAGCACAGTTAGGTCGACACTCGAGAGCTAACACTAACATGTCAGTCAATCCTGCCCAAACATATTCTGCTATTTTGTCTTGGTTCCAAGCAAGTCTACTGTTTTTTGAGACTCATCAAAAAATTTCTTTTGGATCTGGGTATTTTAAATACATTTTGCTCTCTATTTAGTGTCTTCATGGACATTTTCATCAGAAATCATCTTGACAGCTTTCCAAACAATTTAGATACAACTGATGTCGCGGCGTTCTTAACCAGTTTTGATAAAAAATATTTAAAGATAATGATTTTGACTACAACAATTTGTGTTATGGGAATGGGCAATATAGAAAAATATTTATAAAACTCCGAAGTTATTTTAATTCAGAAAGTAAAAGCATTTGTAAATAGAGCCCAACCAATATATCAGCAGGGCCGATAATTTAGGCCAATATAGACGTTTGCGGACCTATAGGTATCTGTGATAACTGTCCCATTAAGAACCGATATAAACACTTGCAGTATAATTTTCACCCCTAAAATGCTGGAACCAGCCGTAACTGTACAATGTATCCAGCAGAGGGCGAATGAAGACTACTTTCAAGTCATGGCTGTTCACGCAAGTTTCACTTTCAGCACAGGTGAAGCAGGGAGCAATACTGTGTAAATCATTTTGCTGAATAATAATAATAATAATAATAATGTCACATTTTTGTCATCTGTGTATGTTTCCATACAAGACGAACAGAGCATGGTAAGTTTATTTCAACCGGTCTGTAAAACAAATCAACAATAATAAATTATCTTCAATCCTCCAACCTGCTTGTCATTAGCTACGTGCCTCTCAAGTTAGCAAGCTAACGTCTAGATAAGCTAGCATAGGCTATTGTCTTGTAAAATTGTATCCAGAACAATAAATCTAACGTAACGGTAAAATATATACAGTATCAGTGTTAGTAACGTTGTCTTTGTCGTCCTCAATGAAATGCATTGTTTGTCTAAAATCTTGACTTCTCTACAAAAAATAAATAAATAAAAAACATTGCTGTGGTCAAAACTAATCAGGCCTTCACTATACAGTACATGACTGACTGTTTAAAACAATGAACTGATAAGGGTGTTTCTTTTGTTTAATTCATATTTATGTAACACACTTGATAACTTTATGGTGAATAGTGGAGAATAGAAAATGTGAATGCATGTTAGGAAGACTGTTTTTATGACCAGTGCACTACTTGTAAACCTACTGTTGGACTAGGTATAGAGCAGATCTGATTAGCTTAGCTTCATGGTTGCTAACAGCTGCACTAAATAAACAAGCTCCACTCCACTCACTGTTTTCTTAATACCGGTACTTGGTGGTGGACAAAGCAAAAACATTTTCACCCATTACTGTACAGTATACTGGTTATCGGCAGTCTCCTGACCTGTCCAATATCGGTATCAATGATAGCCAAAATTTCCATTTCAGTCAAGCTCTTTCTCATTTGTACACAGAATACCAAAACTACACTCTAACATTAGGCTGGTACATGGTTTAAAATTAATTTCAATTCATAAGTACTTTGAAATGTTTACCATCAAGAAGTGATTCAAACAATTATGGCTTTAACAAACTCATGGTCTTCATAAAGATGATTTGAAAAAGTTTGAAACAACCATATTTTAAAAGTAGAAAATCTCTGAATATTTTCAATATTTCTGTAGGGGCTTCCAAGGACATCAGCGTAAGCTAGTCCATTACTGGTATTGTCACAGTTACTTCACATGGCACCATGAGAGTGGAGAAGAAGCTAGTTAAAAAGAACAAACATGGTCCATGTACTGTATATATGTATACAATAGTGTCCTGATAACAATACAGTATTGGACCTGATACCTGCCCAAAGTACTCATACACATAAAAACACCCTGATACTTTGCACACCCATTTTATGCCTGGTGATGTTATTTTCTCTACCACTTTACAAGTAATAGAAGACAAATAATAAGAAATGTCTTTAGTTTGTAGATACTTTAAGATAAACACATGTGAGACCCTTTGCTTTGATCCTAATAAAAGAAATGTGTTTCTAAAGTCATTGCATAATGTTTAAGTGCTAACTTGCTCCCCGGGCGCTTATATAGCTGCCCACTGCTCCACCTGGGTGTATCCCAGGTGCTTTAGGTTAAATGCTGAGAGCCAATGTTGTCTTTGTATGGGAACATACAATGACGGCACTTTATTATTAACTACACTGTATTTGCACTTGGTATTGGCAAGAACCCAAAATTAAGTACTGCAATCGTATATGCACTCAATCTGAAAATAAATAAATTAAATTAAATTTAAAAAAGTTACAGGATGGTCCTAGCTACAACTTTGGATTGCCAAACATTTCTTAATTTCTAATTATTATTTTTATTTATTCTCTTTAGCCTGTGGTATTAGCCCTAAACGTGACAGTGTTGTAACCAAGAAAATACAATTACTTTACATTGTCGGTTGTCAAGGCAAGTACAAAAAAAGAAAACTGGTGGGTTTGTAGAGACCTATGTCTCTACAAACATTATCCATTACCTATAACCGTGTTTCCATCAAGGTTTCTTGATGCGCATTTTGAAGTATCGCATCAGAAAAGGTGAATGGGAAACGGCACGATTCGAATTAATTTTCTCTAATTCGCAAAAAAGTTGATACGCTCGCTTGAGGTGGTTTTTGGGTTATTGGAAACAGAGCTGATGCGCAAAACGAGAAATGGAAACAGATTCGAATTAACTTCCTCTAATTCGCAAAAAAGTTGATACGCTCGCTTGAGGTGGTTTTTGGGTTTTTCGAAACAGAGCTGATGCGCAAAACGAGAGATGGAAACAGATTTGCCGACTCAGTTCTGACGTAGCGAACATTCACGTCATGTGACTGATCAGCTGTTTCCGCTGTAACATCGCTAAAACTAGTTGGCATGACAGAATAAATACAACTTGCCCGATAGCAACACATTCCTGAAATATTCTCTCCATTTTGCCGAGATGTGTGGTTCGGTTCCTGTTTTCAACCGCTACTTCCTGTTTACTGTAGACATGCGTAACGCTGACGTCTGACGTAATGCCGCTTTGCGTGGCCTGGTGGATTCGCTTCAAGCCAGTTGATGGAAACACTTCTGATTCGCATTAATTTTTATTTACATTTTTGCGAATTTTCAAAAATTCGCTCAAAATTCGAATTGAAAATAGATG
>JBBPBX010000340.1:124011-137570 GCA_038048925.1 Garcialebias charrua
CCTGGCTATCAAAAGAAAATATATAAATTGCATGCTTTATATATTTTTTTAATTCATTCAACCTTTATTTTACAGATAAATCACACTGAGCCTCAAATACTCATTTACAAGTGAGATCTGTTTGTCAAAGTTTAATGACAAATAAGCAGTAACAGAACACTGTAGAAGTTGTCATAATTAGCTAATTTTATTTACGCAACTTACTTGACAGAAATGTTTCAAAAAGCACATCTCACAAAAAAGTTCAGTAAAATGGTTGCAAGACAGTCTCGTCTTAGCTGCCTCTGATTGTTCATAAATCCCTAATGGAACTGCAGGCAACACCCCACAGAGATGTGGAGCAGAACTCAGCTGTGTTGGCATGAACCTCTACATCAGGGGTGTCAAACATACGGCCCGCGGGCCAGAACCGGCCCGCCAGGGGGTTTAGTCGGCCCGAGGATAAATCTGAATTATATTAAAAAAAAGAAACGTTATTTTCTTAAAAATCTGCAGTTCCTATGTTGTCCGCTAGAGGCGCTGTGTTTTAGTCAGTTCAATCGCTTTACCCGTGTTTATGTTTATGTTTATTGAATTTGTTCATTTTTTTACAAAAGAAACACAATACAAGACAATCCCATTAATGATACGTACACAATGTAAAAAAATGAAAGGTAGCAGAAAGAAGAATAAATCTTATTATATCTGCCCCTTTTTTCAAACAATCAGATTAAACAATAATAATTTATAATTATTTAATAATTTAATAATAATTTATACATGATATCTATGGCTTTACCCGCTTTTTCTCTTGGAACGGACCGTCGGACACCCTCATCAGCGGAATGTCCTTGTCAAAAAAGAGAAAAGTGGACTCGGAGTGTTGGCTTTTTCAAGAAAAATGGACTTCTTCCTATAAAACTGTTTGTTGACTAAATGTTTTAAAACATTGTGCAATCCCTGTGATCAGTTTTTTTACGAGTTTTAAGTCTTAAATAAATGTTAAACTGAGTAAAAGTGTAAAAGGACAATTAATTTAATGTAAAGATTTTTATAATTTATTTCTTCTTTGCACTAATACAGGTAGTCCCCGACTTACGAGCGAGTTCCGTTCCTCCGAGGCGCTCGTAAAGCGAAAATTCGTAACTTGGAACGGCCGCCACGTGTCTCGTAAGTCCGGAATTTCGCTCGTAAGTTGGAACGGTTTTGCTAGCGCGACTACAAACACTCGTTTTTCATCGAAAAACTGCTTACGAGTGCATAAAAATGATCGGAAACGTGTGTCCACATGTTTAGCTAACGAACTGTGGTGAAAAAACACAGAAAAACTCAGTATTTTTTGCGTTTTTTCCAAAAATTCGCCAGCTCGTAAGTCCGGAACCTCGTAGGTCAGAGCGCTCGTAAGTCGGGGACTACCTGTACAGTACAGTACAATGAAAAAAGTGGACTTACTGTTCATTCTATGTAATTTTGGAATGAGTTCACTGGTCTGGCCCACTTGAGATCAGATTAAGCTGTATGCGGCCCCCAGAACAAAATGAGTTTGACACCCCTGCTCTACATATTAAATGTGTGACTGACATCTCCCTCATACCATTTTCAAAATATCACAAATTAACTCATGTTAGTACTTGTCTTTATGTTTTATGCAAAGTTGCTGTGGGTCATCATCAATATTCACTATGGGTCATCACAAATGTGTTTACTGTTATTAAGGCTTTTAAATCCTATGGCCAAGTGGTTGCACCGACTATGAGTCATCACTACAGCACATTAATGAGCCACAAACCTAGCTAACCTTTCAACATTTGTCTGCTATGGTCCTATTACTACCTTGATTGGTGGAACAAAGACACATCGGGTCAGCTTCAACCCACCAGCTGCCTTGGGTCATTCAGAAGCAGGAAGCAGAAACAGCCAGAAGTTATCTAAATGCCAGCTAGACAGGTTTTGTGAAAGTGCCTTATATCAACTGAGAAATTATTGCAGGAAGATTCACCAGGTGCATTTTAGCATTTGGCAAGTTAAAGGTGCTATATGTAACTTTTCTAAAAATATATTTTTAACATATTTCTTCACTCTGTCACTATCTCCTGACAGACTGATGTTATACAGGTAATCTCTACATATAGCAGCTTTAATCAATGACAACATTTGTGTATGTATGTGTCCTTTATTCAACCAGGAAAATAACTTGTTGAAATTAAAAACCTCTTTTCCAAGAGTGACCTGGCCAAGAAAGCAGCATAAAACATACAACAAATGCAAAATACAAGTCCAAGTACACAAAATACATACCCAAGATAAATAACATAATTACACATTTAGGCAACAACAGCCAAGTGATCTGATCTATCATTAAATTGCTCCAAGATAACAAGAGATGATAACTTTAAATCCTTCTGCAGAATATTCCAAGTGGCAGGGGCGAAAAATTTAAAAGCAGTTCAGTTCTGACCTTTGGGACCTGCATCAAAATGATGAAACGAGAGCGCAGGCTAAAATGGTTGAAAGTTCTACATAAAGTGAACATAAATATGTAAGAAGATGACCAAGGATGCATTTATAGATAAAAACCAGCAAGTGAGAAAGTCTGTGGTCAGTCAAAGAGGGACATTGTGCTGTAGCATACAAAGTGCAGTGATGAATTCGATAGCCACAGTCAGTCATAAAACACAGGGCACAATGATATACAGTACAGCATCCAATTTTTTCATTCATCGTTTAGTCACTCAACATTTTTAATGTGCTTCATTTGTTTAACAAAGTGTAGCCTACTCATTATGACTCATCAGACAAGGAGTTTAACATTCAAAACTGGTTCCTACTGCCTTATAAAAATGCCACAGAAATGGCAACTCAGTGATGTCAGAAGATGTGAAAAATTAATTAGGAGACAATCCTTATTCTTTCTCCAGGCACATCAATCTGGGATTATGATTACAATACTGGGATTAAAATAATACAGATAGGAAAGGCATCCCTTACAGTTTACAAATCTATTTACAAATACAGAATATCTGATTCTGAATATCTTCTAGCAGTTGGGAGAAAGGCAGCTATGCTGAGTTGTTTCTTTTTATTCAAATAGCTTATGCATTCGTTTGGTGTTTTCCTAAGTGATAAACAACATAGCAGGTGTTGCTGTATCTGTTACTGCACAAGATGTGAATTAATCCATTAAAGTCAATTTTATATGTGCAAAATCTGATATAAATTCAGTGAAGGCTAATATTCGCTGAAATTTATTTTTGTGGAAAATAAAGCACGAGGCTGATCCATTCTCAGTTCATTTACACAGGTTTTAATATTTCTTCTTCAGATTCTGATTCAGATTATTTTTGCCATTGACAATGAACAGGAGTCACAGACTAGGAACTTGCTTCAACATAAAGGTGCAAATAAAATGTAAGATAAAAGAAAACATATGTACACCTTGTTTTAATCTTTAACTTTTGTTCTTGATTAATTGCGACTTTTTCTTTTTCATTTTTTGTTTAAAAACTTTTAGATCAAACCTCTAATATTAAGACATCTAGAATAAAGTATGTTGCAAGGTGAAAAAAAATTTATAATGGAATAATGAACTGTAAGGGGCAAAATTATTTAATCCGTGAACATGAGTTTTAAAGTACGGTAGTGACTTAGCCTACATTCACACAGCAGGTCTTAATTAATTCTATTTTTTTATTTTTGGGGGGGCAGAGATCAATGTTTTTTTCATGCTTGTTCACATTATATATTAAATGTGACTGCCATCAGACTGCAGTGTGAGCAGACCCTCAAGCGAGTCACCTACATGCACATTACTTGACATGACATTACACGCAGCACACTGGGATTACATAAGTAAATATGAATGCTACATGTTAGTATGTGCAGGCCTGTCGCAATAAACAGGAAATCAATTCATCGCATGATAAGTGGAAATTACTGACCTCATTTTCATTTATCAGCTTTTTCGTTTCTTTGTGTCTCTTTCTTTCTACTGAAGACACTGGATGACAAAAATCTCAACTCCGGTGCTCTTCACCGACCCCTCCCTTTCTCTGTTCTCTTTAAAATCCATTTTAACCTTTCCACAATCATGTTTTTGGATCGTTAAAAGCAGCTAAGCTGAGAAGCTAAGCTACGAGCTACGCTAACAGGCTGACCTTGGGAAAAGAGAAGAAGTAGAAACAAACTCAAAGTTTGAGCCGATCATACTAGTATTGATCCAACGCCAACAATGGTATTGTGTGTTGGTGTAGGTCATGGCAAACCGGGACGTGCAGAGGGGGGGGCTATGGGGGCTTGAGCACCTGCCCCTTTTGCTCCTTGCCCCCAAGTGCCCTTTTGGGCAAAAAAAAAAAAATATAATATTTATATATTTTTTTTTTTTTTTTCCTATTCCTAAGCCCTCCTCTGACACATAATAACATACTAAAATTATTTATTTTATTTTATTATTATTATTTTTGTATTTTGCAAGAAAAACAACATAATAAGCCCTCCGGTCACGTACCAACACTACATTCCCCACAATGCAACAGTAGTAGTAGGGGTGGGGCCAATCCGATCTGGAGTCGTGTCTCATGAACCCAGAGTAATAAGACCTGCCTCACATTCACATTAGGGTCAGTGGGGGAGCTGGCCCCCTTGGGGGCATTGCCGTTGGGGGGCATGGCCCCACCCCTACTACTACTATTCAGCAAATCCCTTTCAGTTTGCAGCCAGCTACAGCGTGTGGACTGAGTGAGTAGCACTTTAGCTAACAGCTAGCCAACTTTTCATAGTAACATGTCCGCTGTGTGGAAGTATTTTACACTAAACACCACAAGACAGCAACGTGCAATGTCTGCAGAGCCATAGCGCCACATTAAACTGCGGTCAAGTTAGTTTTATGTTGGACATTCGAGCTCTGGGGCTTCAGCGGGACGCCACTCTTGCTGAACCGAAACAGGGAGACCGACCGCGGCCAGCTGCGTCCAGTCCGACCCGCTGTCTGACCGTCTCGTAGGACGGACAGGCAGAGAGCGGCTGACCGAAATCAGAGCGCCCGCCCCGGATTGAACAATAAAAACACACCGCTGAAGCCACGGAGCTCAAATGTTCACCGAGAAGTTGCTAAACTTCATCATAATTAATGACCAACAGCTATCAGCTGTAGAAAATGAAGGATTTCACAGCTTGATACTTGCAGCCAACAGTAAACAATCATAAAAAAGCATATTAATTAAAAATCACAAGAAAACTATGTTCTTCTTCTTCTGTTGTTGTTATTGATGTCGTCGCCTTGGACTCTCATGAAAACTGATTGGCTGCAGGGTTCCATTTTGGGCCCTCTGCTCTTTTCTTTGTACTTGTTGCCACTTGGATCTATTATAAGACACCACAATGTCAACTTTCATTTTAATGCAGATGATTTGCAAATCTATTTACCATTAAGGCCTGGATCCAGTAACCCAATGTGTTCTCTCTTTGACTGCATCTCTGAAATCAAACATTGGCTAAACAAGAACTTCCTGTTTTTAAATGACAATAATAATGGTTGTGATTATCGTACCCACCACTGCACCCTGTATTCACTGGTTAACTGGACATCATTAACCTCACGCAGACTCTTCCACTGGTACATTTTCATCTTTAAATCACTTCTTGGTCTGCTGCCCTCATACATCTCCTCCTACATGTCTTTGCGTGAGTGCAGCTACAGTGTGCGCTCTCAGGACATGATTACCTGCAGTGTTCCGTCAGTGAGGACTGAACTTGGAAAAAGGGCCTTCTCCTACTCCGCTCCTGCTTCATGGAATATCTTACAAAAAGATCTGAAGCTCTCGACCTTGACTTCTCTAAATGGTTTTCAGAATCTGTTGGAATCCTGGCAAAAACCAATGCAGATTTGTTCCTGTCTTTGATTTTATACGTCTACCTTATAATGTTTTGCTAGTTTTTTGATACTTTGTTAAAAAAAAAAAACTTTCTTTTGTTTTTTTCTCTCTTTTGTTTTCTATTGTTTATTGTTTGTTTGTTTATTGTTTATTGTTTAAGGAAATTCTACCACTGCTGTTCATTGTTCTTTAGTTTTAGCAGGTCGCTTTCGTAAATGAGCCCATGAGGTTCAAAAGATTTACCTGACTAAATAAAGGTTGAATGAAAAAAAAAAAAAACAGAATGGATTTTATTTGGTAACAAAGATTCAACTGGCCTGGGAAATTTGAATGTTAACTTCAGTGAGAGTGTGAAGAACCTTGGAGTGACCTTTGATAAGGCTTTACACTTTGACAAACACATCGCCTCTGTTGTCCGGTCTGGATTTTTTTATTTACGTCTTTTAAAAAAGGTCAAACCATTTTTAAACCGTTGCGACTTGGAGAAGGCTGTTCATGCTTTTATCAGTTCTAGGCTCGATTATTGTAATGCGCTGTATGTTGGTGTGCCTCATGCTGGGTACCCACTGCACCGGTGTCGGGCGGCTGAAGCGGCCGGTTTACATTCAAAGTCTATGGGGAGACGCGTGGAGTCGCGGCGAACCGTGAAGTGGCGCGTTTTTAGTGATTGAAGCGGCGCGACGGCACGCTGCAGTTCCTTTCCACGCACGCGCGCGTCCAAAGCAACCTACGCGTCGAGCCGCCAACGCCATAAAATTCGATCTCTGGTGGCTCGACGCGTCCAGCAAACAGTCGGGAGAGCCTCTGCTATGTGATGACACAACGACAACGGGACTTTTTTTTTGACTTTTTAAACTTACCCAACGAGCCTCCATGAATTGGAACCAAACTCCGGTAAGAAACGTGGCATTTTAAACAGTTGCTCCTGTCCACTCCAGCGTTTGATCACCCCAAACATAAAAAAACGTTTTAATCTCAACAAAGACTGTCTGAGATGCAGTTCGGCTCGTAGAAAACCCACTCCAGTAGGAGCGGGGGTCACGTGTTGCTGATTTTATCTGCCAGCAGCATGAAAACACAACAACTGATGACCCTCTGCCTCCCCCTAGTGCGCGTCATCAGACGCGTCCCAGTGGGTGCCTGGCATCAGTGACAAGCGGCCAAAAGGGGGCGGCAGGAGCGTTCTGACAAGTTTGGTGGGGACCAGGCATCAGTCAACACTGATGCCTGGTACCCACTGCACCGGTGCCGGGCGGCTGAAGCGGCCGGTTTACATTCAAAGTCTATGAGGAGACGCGTGGAGTCGCGGCAAACAGTGATGCAGCGCGTTTTGAGTGATCGAAGCGGCGCGGCGGCACGCTGCAGTTCCCTTCGCGCGCACGCGCGCGTCCAAAGCAACCTACGCGTCGAGCCGCCAACGCCATAAAATTCGATCTCTGGTGGCTCGACGCGTCCAGCAAACAGTCGGGAGAGCCTCTGCTATGCGACAACGAGACTTTTTTTTGACTTTTTAAACTTACCCAACGACCCTCCATGAATTGGAACCAAACTCCGGTAAGAAACGTGGCATTTTAACCAGTTACAGCTGTCCACTCCAGCGTTTGATCACCCCAAACATAAAAAAACGTTTTAATCTCACCAAAGACTCTCGGAGCTGCAGTAGTCGGAGCTGCAGTAAACAACTGACCCGGAAAACAAGCTAGACCCCCTCCCCTCTCCTTCCCCCTAGTGCGCGTCATCAGACGGTCTTCAGTGGCTATGTGGGGACGTGACAAGTGGCCAAAAGGGGGCGGCAGGAGCGTTCTGACAAGTTTGGTGGGGACCAGGCATGAGCCGCCTCCAGCTTGTTCAGAATGCAGCAGCTCGCCTTTTAACCAACACTCCTAGAAGGGACCACATCACACCTGTTTTATTCTCTCTACATTGGCTTCCTGTCCGTTTTAGAATAGATTTTAAACTTTTATTATTTGTTTTTAAAGCTCTGAATGGCCTCGCTCCTCCTTATGTAACAGAGTTGTTAAGTTTCCCTGCCCGCTCCAGGTCTCTGAGGTCAGATAGCCAGCTCCTGCTCTCTGTTCCACGGACAAAATTTAAACGTTGGGGTGACCGTGCCTTTTCTGCGGCCGCACCTCGACTCTGGAATACACTCCCGCTTGAGCTACGTCAGATTACTGAACTTGGCCCTTTTAAATCGAAGCTTAAGACTTTTTTATTCCAACTGGCTTTTAGTAATTAAATATGTGGTGACATTTCTGGTTTTATTTTTGCTATTATGTTGTGTTTTTCTTGATTTTTAATCCGTTGTCTTTTTAAGTACTACACTGTTTTTTGTTAAGCACTTTGGTCACCATCACCGTGGTTGTGTAAGGTGCTATACAAATTAATAAATGAAATGAAATGTTAAAAAAAGAAACAAACATTTACATTATAAAACAATTTAAAATACTAAAAGCAGGAACATGTCTGTCTGTGTTGGTTTATGCCAAGAACTTAACAGATGTAAAGCTATTTAATATTTTATTTAATCCATTTATTCATTCATTTAAAAGAGATAAAATAAAACAAATTAATAAAAAAGAAAACATTGAATGAAAAGAGTGCAAAAAGAAGAAGAAAAAAAAATCTTATATCACCCCCTTAAAATAAACATTGAACCAGTCCGGCCCTTCGCTTGTAGCAAATTTGTTTTTTTGGCCCTCCATGTATTTGACTTTGACATCCCTGGCTTATGCAATAAGGAGCACATCGCCCATCCAAAACCTATCATCTCTCCATAATGGATATATGTCCGATCTTCTAACTTCCTTTGCTGCATAATGTACATTGCATTTATTCTAGCGTTAGGTAAATACAGTAGCTAATTTTTCTCTCGTGAACTTAAAAAGTTATTTGCAAAACATAAACTTTTATTTGCACACATCAGAAATCTTTTGTTGCGATTTTAGGCTCTGCCCACAACGTCATGTGAGAATTGCAAGCAAAACTTTGAATGACAAACAAAACTTAGATTAGCAAGCAAAGATTTCTGACATGCGCAAATAAGTTTGTTTTGCAAATAATTAGCAACATAATTGCAAAAAATGTCAATGACCTCACTGAGGTCATTGACATTTTTCGAGACATGACCAACAGAAAACTGCTGCTACACAGTTGTTTTAAGAAGGGGCAGATATGATAAGATTTTTTTTCTTCTTCTGCTACCTTTCATTTTATATCTGTTTTTTTTTTCTTTCATGTGTTTGTAAATTGTCTTTGTGTTTTAAATCTGAAATGAATAAATAAAATAAAATGAATAAAAATAAATAAATAAATAAATAAGAAGAGAACAAAAATAGCAAAAATGCTTAAAAGTTGGAAGTTTGTTTTTAAACAGTTCACCATGATGGAAAAGAAGATTTTGGATCTTAGATTCAGTTTGGGGAAAAAAAGAAAGGCAAGAGACCGAAATAAATAAGAGACATTGGCCTCCACTCAACACAGAGAAGATGAGACAATGAGGAAAAAAGAGAAACTGACAAGAAAAAAAGAAGAGGAAAGATTGAAGAAAATGTATATAGGTACTTACAAATACACTAAGACACAAATAGAGATATAGGTATAAATTTTGGTGGTCAGTTAGTCTCAGTAGGCTTTTCTCATGGTGACATGCATTAACAATTCAATTTTTGCTTTTGTTTAGTTTTCTTCTGCAGTAGACCTTTTACCAGTTGACGTCATCGCGCATGCGCACTCGCATTTTTCGAGAGACAACCGGAAGCACGGGCACGCAACTGGAGTGTTGTCATTACTGGCAACGGTCGCGCTGGGGAAATATGACTTTTATTGTGTTTATAATTGTTCCAGGCAACGTAAACGAGTAAAAGAAGAAGGTGAGACTTGTTCGTTTTACCAAGTCCCTCTAGGAAAGTCGAGTAAAGCGACTAAAAGAAGGAAGATGTGGAGGAAGATGAGCTCTTCGCCGGCAGGACTTCACCCCGACACAAAGCAGCAACGTGTGTAATCAGCATTTATTATCTGGCATGGACATTAATGATCCAAGCTCCGTGGATTACGTTCCAACATTACATCTTGGGTATGGGAAACAGACAAAACAGAGAACAACCTCCCGCAGCTGAACAACATGCTACTGGACAGCTGCTAAGCTAGCAGCAGCTAGCTAGTTCTACGAGACCTGGCTGTACCTCGGTCCACTGGCTGTGTTGAAGTTTCAACCTGCGACATGCAAAGAGATTCTTCCTTCAACCCCACTGAAGAACAGGTGAGTAAAATGTCAAACATTCAGCCCTGTAAAAATTAACAGACCACTGCACTGTTAGCTGTTATCATTTGAAGTCTTTCTGCGTTGAAAAAATATACAGTATAGTTTCCACAAGACAAACATGTTTTATTAACATTATTTGAGGTCTAACAGCACTGCATCTTCGAAAACATTTCTGCCATTTCACTGTTTCTGTAAGCATCGGTGAAATGCTGTCACAGAAAAAAAGCAATCCTGTCATCATTGTGTATAAGCATACAGTTTATACACAAGACTGTTTTGTTTATTGTCAAATATGAATTAATACTTTGTTTTACAGCAGCAACTGGTCAACAACTCCTTGCTGACAAAGGGTTTGATGTCGTCAGAGGTGGAAAAAGAGAAGCTAGTCTGTTCAACTCCCCTGAAGAAATAACAGGTGAATAAAATATCATCAAACACTGTGCAGCTCTATAAAAATGAACAGATCACTGCACTGTAAGCTGTTATCATTTGAACTCTTTCTGGGTTGGAAAAATATACAGTATAGTTTCCACAAGACAAACATGTTTTATTAACATTATTTGAGGTCTAACAGCACTGCATCTTCGAAAACATTCCTTTAAAAATAAAGAAACTGTGCTCTAATTTGACTTTTAGTGAAGTGGAACTTTTGTTTAGTTACATTTTTTAATCTGTTAATATACAAATGCTGTTTTAGTCACATTAAAAAAAAAAAACATAAACATTACACTGTCTAAAGTCTCCAAGTTGTCAGAGAAGGCATCATTAAAAAAAAATATTAGCAGGTTACTGTCTGTCCTAGGCTGCTGTCCTTGACAAGTGAAATGACAAACACAAACACATCTTCTGGTATGTGTTGTTTCTGTTTGTGACTTATGAAGTCGAAGACGCAAATTCAACAATGGCAGGACTCACAGCTGCATCGAATCACTCAACTGTCCACCTGGATACAGCTGCATCGAATCACTCATCAACTGTCCACCTGGATATGAGGCACCCCTTTCCTCAGCTCTTCCTGTTTGCCCGTTACTAGTCTAGTCGCCTCCCTCCACCTCCCCGTCTCCTCCCGGGGTTTCTGGTTCCTCGGCTCCCCCCTGTTCTGCGTCCCGCCTCCGCCGCCTGGGGTTGTCCTGCTCGCCTTCGTCTTGGTCCTGCTGCTGTGTGCATTCCTGCTTCCTGTTCCCTGCGACCCAGCCGGTCATGGCAGATGGCCGCTTGTCCTGAGCCTGGTTCTGCTGGAGGTTTCTTCCTCTCGAGGGAGTTTTTCCTTCCCACTGTCGCTTCGTGCTTGCTCAGGATGGAGGTTCTGCGCTGGTGTTCGTCTCAGGGTTGTCCGGAGCCGTCGGCCGCTGGCTGGCCGTCATTCACGTACCGGTGGGATGGATTGGACGTCTGCGATCCCTTCTCCACCACCGGGTTCGGGTCCCGGGGGGTAGATATCCATAATCTATCTCCCTATGCCGGACATTCAAGCTCTCAGCAGTCCGGCATGCATGCCCTCCGCCGGGGCCCGAGCGCCAAAGAAACCTTAATCAATAAAACATTTTAATTGTGTTCTCTCTCTCGTTTTGTGAGTCTCTTCAGGTTGAAATATAAATAATGTGTGTGCTTGTGAGACATTTAAAGATGTTTTGAACTTCTGGCAGGTCTCTCTGAAGCGTGGAGACTGGACAGGGCCCGCGGTCGTCAGCTACTTCATCTGCCGGAGGGTCTGGATCGAGAAACCACATCCAGGGGCTTTGAGCATATCTCAAAAGAAAAAAACATGAAGTTTTAAATTCTAGATAAAATAAAGGAATTAAAGAAACATACAGATAAGTGTTAGTGGTTTTTAAAGTTTACGACTACAACCTGCAAAAGGCAACAATGGCTCCACGCTCAAAATGTCCTTGTGAAGACCAGCCAGCAGTGATGGGCTCATCAGGATGTCGTGGGTTCGAAATGCAGGCTGTTCAGCGTTCTCCTGGAAAACTTCTGGATGCCGATGTCATGCCTATAATGACACCAACATGAAAAATGTGGTTTATATCTAACACATATTAGCAAATCTGTTTGTAGAAGTGTTTTTTAAAAAATGTCCAAGAACTATTCCAGATCTTACAATTGTAGAAAACATTTAAAACCGTGCATATGTGATTGCATTTATTTATTATCTAGTGCCACTAAAAACAACAATAGTTAACACAATAAAATAAACTACAATTGTAAAATGTTGAATAGTTTTTTGACTGGAATAAGACAAAATAAGTGATATTGTATTATTCCAGTTGTTGGTGAAGTTTGACTGAAAGTCACCTTTCTGGGTATTTGTGTTATAAGCGTAATATGAAATTTCTTCAGGAACACTGAGTAAACTCACTTTAAAACTTGCAGCTCATCCAAGTAGCAGGTGCAGTTCGTTTTGGGGCTGGTCCCTTCCATGTACAACTGGGTGCAGGTTGGTTTAGAATGTATTTCCAGCATGGTTGCAGCCACCTCCTTGTCTGCAAACACAAACACAATATATAACCATATTGTGTGTGTCATTATGGAATTCACATGCATATAGGATTTTCACACATTTTACGTCTAATAAAGTGTAAGCTGTATAAACTGTGTGTCAAAAGTAAATACAGGTAGTCCCCGATTTACGAGCGCTCTGATCTGCGAGGTCCCAGACTTACGAGCTGCGAATTTTTGGAAAAAACGAAAAAAATACTGAGTTTTCATGTGTTTTTTCACCACAGTTAGTTAGATAAGCATATGAACACACGTTTCCGATCATTTTTATGCACTCATAAGCAGTTTTTGGATGAAAATAGAGTGTTTGTAGTCGCGCTAGCGAAAACCGTTCCAATTTACGAGCGAAATTCCGGATTTACGAGAGAAATGGCGGCCGTTCCAAATTACGAGATTTCCGGTTTACGAGCGCCTCGTTGTAACGGATCTCGCTCGTAAATCGGGGACTACCTGGTTCTCAAAGATAATTAAATTTTCCCAGGAAAGCTAATAAATGTATCTCCTGGGATAGTTATTATTTTTCACATCACAACATCACCAATTGTCTCAGGTTGTATTTAAGACATAGTTTACAGAAATCAAATAAGAAATAAGGACGCTGTGAACATTTGTGTGACTCAAACGTCATGTCTTTGTTTACATACTGTGCTTATGCTTATGAAGACATGGCACTAGTTAAAGCAGCTAACAGAAGATGTTAAACCTGTAACAATAACCAAACCAGTCTAAATATCAGAAGTATTGGTGTGAGAAATTTAAAACCTGGTGTGACTGACTCAAACGTCATGTTTTTGTTTACATACTGTGCTAATACTGACAGCTCTTATGAAGACATGGTGCTAGTTATAGCAGCTAACAGAAGATGTTAAACCTGTAACAATAACCAAATCAGTCTAAATATCAGAAGTATTGGTGTGAGAAATTTAAAACATTGTGTGACTGACTCAAAC
>JBBPBX010000341.1:14431-29917 GCA_038048925.1 Garcialebias charrua
CATACTAAGAAAAGCATATTAAAAAATAATACTAAAATCCAAGGTGCCAAAGGTTAAAAAGAAAAACATCTGGAGTGTGGTTCAGTTTGCAGTGAGGTTCTTTCAACATAATGGTTCTGTTCTGTTAGCGGCATGGTCTTGTTAGCAGCTTAGCAGGTCTTGTTAGCAGGTCCGGTCCGCAGCTTGATGGTAATAAGGACCACAGCAGCTGCCCTCACAGCCTGCAGTCCAGAACCAGGTTCGGCAGACAGAGAACATCCCAGGTTTCCTTGTGGAACCGAACGGGTCTATAGACTTCGGGCCGTGCAGGCAGATGGAGGCTAGCGCTAGCAGCAAAGACAATGTTTTTACTGTCTTCAAGAGATATGACTAAAATTCAGTTTTTTTTAAAAATTATTTCAGGTTTTAGTGTTATTGTGAGGATTGAGATTGTTCCAAGTGTAACGTATTCTGCTCAGGTGTAAATTTTAATATTTACCGAAAATGTTCTACAGAAATGGAAAGCCATGCTAGTTTTTTTTATGTTATTGACTTTACTGTAACACTACTTCAACACTTGCTCTTCTCAAGGGCGGATTTCTCCTCTCGGTCTCCACTTTGCTTTTGCTTTGTCTTGTCTGTGAAACTGTCTAATGCCCCTTTTCCACCGGTCGGCTCGGGTCGGATGTTATGTCATATGTGCGTCGCAGAGACCCCCTTTCATCCTTTTCCACCGGATATTCCGTGCTAAGCCGCGCGAGATTTCTTGAGATTTTTGGGCTGGTTTCAGAGGGGTGCCGAGGCGAGCTCACCCGCTCCGGAAGGAGGAAGGAGGAGACTCGAGCTGTTTTCACGGAAGCGAGGGAAGTGAACACGGCAGGACTTTACATGAATAACACGGTAAAAACAATTATTTGTTTTTAAATTTATAGCAAAGATGGGTCTTCAGCTGAACGTGTCCTTAATAAAATCACGTACTGCTCAAAACTGCAGGATTTTAAAAAGCAGGTTCGCCACGAGCAACACGCGGCGCGCGGGCGGCTTTATGTCTTTAAATGTAGCTCAATGAACAGATATAAAATATATTTCATAGCTGACTTTATAGTACGAGGGCTCCTGAGCTTAACCACGCTTTAATATTGTCACGTAGTGGTCAAATATGCTGCATTTAAAGTAGTTTCGCTTTGACTTCTTCCAAAACTGTGCTTGCACAACGAAAATAAATTATAAAAATTCGAATTTTATTTCAAATAACTCCAACAGGATACATTTAGTATATGAACATGTTGTGATCACACTATATTTTTTTGAAAAATATCAGCTATGTGGTTTTTGATAGAATTGATAATATGTGATACAAAGTACAAGGGAGAAAATTAATGGAGGTAGCTTGACACATTTATGTCTATAAAACATTGAATTTTATTTCAAATAACTCCAACAGGATACATTTAGTATATGAACATGTTGTGATCACACTATATTTTTTTGAAAAATATCAGCTATGTGGTTTTTGATATAATTGATGATATGTGATACAAAGTACAAGGGAGAAAAGTAGCTTGACACAAAAAATGTCTATAAAACATTGAATTTTATTTCAAATGACTCCAACAGGATACATTTAGTATATGAACATGTTGTGATCACACTGTGTTGTTTAAAAAAAAAAAAACAGTTTCTGGACTAAATTAATCACATTTTTCTTTTACAGTCAACAGAAGAAAATCACCAGAATTCAACAACCTGTGTCATCTTCTGGAGGAAGACGTGAGACACCAGATGGAAATTTGTTACTTCTGTTTGTCACTTCAAACTTTTCCTATTAAACGTTATATTTTCTTAAGTGGTGTCCTCGAACATTCAATTTCCTAAACTTATTTTATAATGTGAAGTGTGTATTGTGTTTAAATCCATACTGGAAGTTAAGAGAACTTTCCATTTGCATTTGACCTTTAAAGAATCATAAGATAAAGATTATTAGAATCTGCTCAACTGTTATTACGTTATAAATTATTTGGTTCTAGGATGAAGTCATACAAAAAAAGTCAAAAATTAAAAGTGGCCAAAGTCCTTTGGACAGTTTAAAGTTAAAGAATTCACAGACCATCCATCTACCATCTACCACCCAGCAGCAACTTTACCAGGGAAACTCTGGCAGTTTCAAAGATCACAGTGTGATGTTTTAAATCAACTTTATTTATAAAGCACATTTTAAAAACCACAGGGTCAACCAAAGTGCTGTACAATAACATAAAAGACAAGTTAATTAAAAACTATAAAAAGCATACAAAAATAAATACATATACCAGTCTTACTGCAGGTGTGTTAACATGCCATAAAAGATAAGATCACGTGTTAAAAGCCAAGGAATAAATGTGTGTTTTTAAATAAGATTTAAAAAGTTTTGAGGACTGTCAGCAGCAACTGCTCAGCTGATCTGAGATCGGGGAGGGCAGGAAGGTTGAAGCAGCTCAGACAAATATGGTTTTGCAACTTTATCAAGCACCTTGTGCATAACTAAATAATAAAATATGTTTTTAATACATCTTTATTGTAAAAATACTAAATTGGAAAATACATGGGTTTAAAGAAGGCAACAAGGTAGGATTATGAATTGGGTTTAAAGATTACAGCTCATGAGGTACTCATTATAGCATGACATCTCTTTCACAACATTCTGTCAAAGCCTTTATTGTGTTCTTCTTCTAGTGGTGGCTAGTACTGTAGTAAATAGCTTGAGGGAACACTACTGCCACCATGTGGTAAGACGAGTAGGATTCTGGACCCCGCCCACAGAAGGGGTACAAAAAAGCTGTGGAAACAGAACATAGATGTGACCCGACCCGAACTGAGCCGATCTGAGCCGATCCAACCCGAGCCGAGCCGAGCGGTGGAAAAGAGGCATAAGAGCCTCTCTTCTACAAAATCTTCCGAATCATAACTATGGACTTCAATTTGGTCAGTTGGTCCCTCAACACAACTGTTAACATTTCTTCAACAAGAAGACAGGCTGTAGGCGAGACAATTTGTCCTGTTGGCATGCACACAGATGGATATCTCATCAACTTGGAAGACTTGATGACGTGTCTATCTCTGCTGTCATCTGTGAATCTTAAGGACGCATATTTAATTGGATTTATGATAACTGGTTCCTGCTTTTTGGATTCGTCTGGTTCCTGGTCCATCAACACACAAGTAAGACGTCGGCAGCAAATCTGGACCTGGTCAGGCTGTCTGCCTTACATGATGACTTGGTTCATGTCTCGAGAAACCAGACTTTTGGCTGACTGGATTAGATCTCGGGGATTTTCTAAGACACGTTCCATTTGTTTGGTCATTTTAATTTGGACATTTCAGAAGTGAGTGGACCGACACAGCCTGAAGGTAGATGTCATTAAAGTTCTGCCTGTTCCTAGCCTGGTTAGAATCAGACCCTGTCTTCACTTCGCTTCAGACTAGGGTCTGGAACCTCTCCATTTTAAAACGATTCTTGCTGGAGGCGTTGGCCTCTGCTGAGGAACAAAACCATTGGATATTTTGAACAGGGAAAGCATTCTGCTCCCTCCCCTCAGAGCCACCCCCCGTGCTCTGGTGAACTTGACAACTGCTCCGCCTCCTGCAGCTTTTCTCTTGCTGCCGGCTGCCGCGCTGGAAATTCTGTGTTTATATGTTAATAAAACGTTTTAATAAAATACAATAAAACCATGGATCGCTGGTCCAGCTCACCAGAAGACCAGAAAATCTGATGGGACTCGGGCAGCAACGTAAAACCCGAGTTTAATTCTCGTGACAACCTCAGCCATTTCCTTGTTCATTTCAGCGGAGGGAGAGAAGGAGGAGGGAGCGAGCGATCACTTGACTTTTGGCCCAAAAAACAAAAGAAAACTCCAGATAAGGGATTAAGAAGGGGAAATTAATAAATTTGTGTCACATATAAAACAGTTCTGCATCGCTTTGCATCGCTTTGAATGAGAACATGCCGGTGCTCGCTGACTGCGCGCTGGCAGAGCCCTTTTATAGGGCTCTGCGCGCTGGGACAGGTGGGGGCGTGGGTTAGGGTCCAAAACTCCGTCCCTTCTGTTCTCTGATTGGTCCGAACAAAAATCTACCGGAGAAATGGTTGTTAATGAGAGAAGTCCCAGACTGTGCAGTGAAGGGAAATGAGAATTGAGCGGAGCTGTGCAGGAAGGCGAGGGCCAGGCTAGCCTGTTCCCAAAACAATTGTGTTTATCTGACATTTGGCTCACTGACTGGCTTTGACAGGCCGTCTTATCTCAAAATGCCTGAGAAGTTTTGTAAACCAGATGCTCTCACCTATCCCAACCCTTCTATTGAAGAATTCCACGGACTTTTCAGAGGAGCCCAGCTGAATTAACATTCTGTCATCATTTCAGGACCTTGGATTCACCTCTAGCCGTCCTCGGCAGCTCCCCCCAATGAGTGTGCACAGATCTCCAGAGGGAACTACTGTATATGAACTGAGTGATTCTATCTGAACTCTGCAGTGCCTCTACGGGCTGGCTTATTCACTGCCTTTGAGTCCCCTCCCCCGCCCTCTGCATAATGTCGGCGTCATTATGTGCTTGTGTGCAAGATTTTTTTTCATTACCACATTTTTGACCTTCAAACAGAGGTCAAAAATGTGTTAGGATTTTTTTTGTCTCCAAACCCTGTGTGTCATTTTTCACCACTTTTATTGTCTGTCCAACAGATCTCACTTGTAAATGAGTCTTCGAGGCTCAATGTGACTTATCTGTTTAAATAAAGGTTGAATGAAAGAATGAACTACTGAGAATTACATGTTTCTTTTTTGTCCTATTTACATCAATCCTTTGTCAAAGTTGTTACATATTATGTCAAATTTCTCTAGATTTTGATGTCATATTGACCAGGATTCATACTAAACCCTATTATTAGAGAGTCAGAGTAAGAGTCAGAGAATCTTTATTGTCATTTGCACCACATGTGGTACATGTGATGAAACGAGATTATGTACACGGGGTCCCAGTTACATCCAACAATAAAATGTAAGAGAAGAACAGTAATAACATCTAATAACATCTAACATAGATTTATTCTTCTTTCTGCTACCTTTCATTTTTTTAAATATTTTGTACATTATCATTTATGGGATTGTCTTGTATTGTTTCTTTTGTAAAAAAAAAAAAGAACAAATTTAATAAGCATAAACATTAATAAACATAATAACATCTAAGATATGAACTAAGAAAAACTTCAACTAAAAATACACTAAGCACTAACATCATAGAAAAACATTAATCCAAACAGCAGCACGAACATGAGTCTGTATGAGCAGATGGGCACGAATGAACACAGCAACAAGAAAACAGATCAGCATCAGCATGATGTGATATTTGACAGTGATTATTCTGGTTATTTATTCATGAGTCTAACAGCCTCATGGTAGAAGCTGTTCCTCAGTCTAGTGGTTCTACACTTGATGCTCCCCAACCTCCGTCCTGAGAGGAGTGGGGCAAAAAGTGTGTGTGCTGGGTGAGTGTGGTCCTTCATGATGCAGGTGGCTCTCTTCCTGCATCTGGAGGTGTAAATGTCTGTGATGGTGGGGAGACTGACTCCAACATCTTCTGTGCAGCCTTCACCACTCTCTGCAAAGCTTTTCTTTCTGCAGCTGTGCAGCCTCCATGCCACACGTTGATGCTGGAGCACAGGATGCTCTCCACTGCACACCTGTAGAAGGAGGTGAGGACTGGGCTGCTCAGACCAGCTCGTCTCAGCCGTCTGAGGAAGTAGAGTCTCTGATGACCTTTCTTGATCAGGCTGGTGGTGTTGTTGCTCCAGCTGAGGTTATCATTCATGTGTACACCCAAGTACTTGTAGCTGGAGACCACTTCCACCGCAGATCCTCTTATGTTCAGTGGGGTGTGGGTGTGTTTGTTCCTTCTGAAGTCCACAATCATCTCCTTTGTCTTCTTCACATTCATGTGAAGGTTATTCTCTTTGCACCAGCTCTCCAGGTGTTCCACCTCCTGCCTGTAGCTGGACTCATCATTGTTTGTGATGCATCCCACCACAGCTGTATCATCTGCAAACTTTACAATATGACAGCCTGGATGGGTAGCTGCACAATCATATGTGAGCAGAGTGAACAGGAGACACACATCCCTGAGGAGAGCCAGTGCTGAGGGTTATGGTGGAGGAGGAGAAGTTGTGGATCCTCACTGACTGTGGTGTGTTTGTTAAAAAGTCTAGGACCCATTTACAAATGGAGGGGCTTAGTCCAAGTGTGAATAGTTTGTCCATCAGGGTTTGGGGGATCATGGTGTTGAAGGCAGATGTGAAGTCCACAAAGAGCAGACGGATGTATGAGTCCTTCTGTTCCAGGTGGGTGAGAGCAGTGTGGACCACAGAGGAGATGGAGTCCTCTGTTGATGTTGGTGGATGTTTTTATGTGGGACATGACCAGTTTTTCGAAGCATTTCGCGACTATCGGGGTGAGGGCCACTGGCCAATAGTCATTCAGACCAGTCACTGTGGAGCTTTTTGGGACTGGGATGATGGTGGCAGTCTTCAGGCAGGTGGGAACTTTCTCCAGGGCAAGTGAGCTTTGGGTAAAAGCTTTTGCTGGTGTATAACACAACAGATTGGTCTAACTGAGCTGCCCTTCTTTTTGTCTATTTGTGATTTAAACCAAAGGAGGAGAGCAAAAGTAAAGAGAAATAAGAGTGTGGAGTTTGGGAGTTGGAGTTAGAGGACCTCTGGTTAATCTTAGTATTAAATATGAAAAACGAGAACGACAGAGCGAGCAGCCGCCACATCACTCAAGAGACACTTTAACGGCATTGCTCAAGATGGTGAAATGATTGTGCTGGGGTTTGAGCACAGAAACGGTCATTAAAATTATACTGACAGACAGATGGTTAAAGTAATCATTTCTCGAATATTGAAAATTACAGCATATTGTGATTTATACTGGGACTGCTGTCATTAGAGCCTTGACCTTTAGAAGGTGTGCGTATGTGTAATCTTAAATAATTTAATTTCATGCAAGTTATTTGCCAAATGCAGACTCTACCATGTTAGTGTATTTATTTTTGCACTGTTGTATTTTTATTTAGGATCTTGAAACAGACAAGGCGACACATGTGGTGACTATTGCCTGTGTATACATTACAGTCACTAGAAGTCGTCCCTTCGTATTCTTGGGACACAGTAAGGGAGGTCTCGACCACCCACCTGCAGCTATGTCCTTTAAACGCCTTCATTTAATACAATGGACTAGAAAGAAAAGACTTAGGAATCCAGTAAAATAGAAAATGCTTCAGCAGTCATGTTTTGTGTAGTTTACACTCTTTGACCTTATTGTTTTGGTTCTATAGGAGAGACTGAGCAGCTTTTAACACGAGTACCTGAAGAAACACGGGGAACTTAGACTTGGAAAAACAGTCAAGTTCATCTAAAAGCCCATGTGTTTTTATTTTGTTGTACTAAAGCTCCAGAAAGCCATGTTGGTTATTAATGGGCTTTGTGTACAAAGCAATATTCTTTTACAGAGCTTTTTAAAGCTACAGAGGCTACAAAAAACAAAAAACAAAATCGTACTGCTGGACACCTACCAGCACACCCCCAGTGGTGGTGCAGTCCACCGTCACAGTGTAGACGGTGCTGGTCGATTAACCAAGGATGAAGGAAATGTAATGCAGCCGACTAAAATAAATAGTTTTACAGGAATGACAAGATGAGGAGGGATGTTAAGTACTTGGACAGGAAGACGAGCAGGTTCACCTTATCAGTAAAGCTGCTTGTTCATTGTTGCTCCCTGTTTTTAACTTGGGTTCCGACTTTATATTTGGTTTGTCTGTGTGAGTAACTGTTGACTGGACCCGGCAGTTAACAAGCAAGTAGGAAGGGGATGCTTATTTGTTTCTCTTGTAAAGCCATGGGACTTTCCTACGAGGTGACACTTTTGTCTTTTTTACCGTGTTAAAGCTGCACAGGTATTAATTACATGTTTTTGTATCATTGCACAAAGCTGACGCAGGTTAGCATCCTGTGCTAGTTGGGAAATGATAAGGAAAGAAAAGGATGATATTTCTATGAGAGGGGAAGAAAAGTTGTAGTTTTTCTTATGCTCTCAAATCACTGTCATTTTCTTTTTGTCAGTCTCCGGTGCGTGCCAAGTCGAACATTATCTAAATGAGAACAGATTTCATGTTTCAGTAATCAGTCTCTTTAATGGAGCTTAAAGTGAGTGTGGTTGTTGATTATGGTGCTTGTCATACTCAGTTTGTACCGTTAGTTTTGCAGACATGACCCTTCATCAGAGCTACCACTGAGGGGGCGGGAGGGCAATGTGCTGACAGAGGAAACACTTTGTTTGAGGAAAGTGTGGATATGCGTGGAGGACTGCTCAGATACAGATGATTAAATCGGAGTTATTTTCACAACAAAATTAAACAAAGGAACCATGTACGTTGTACAGAAAATGTAAGAGGCAAAGTAGGTGTGGTCTAATTTTAACCAACACAAAAACAAATTGTTTGAAAATGGCAAACACAATGAAGGCCACAAACAGAACTCACTCCAGATTTATTGGTAAACTTATCTGTTTTGTGTCTGTTTATGCTGGACCCTCCGGTTTGATGGACAAACATGGTTCTGATTGCGTTCTGTGAAGTCCCAACAAGACTAATTTATTTCATCCTGTTCTGATTTGAACGCTCCGTTTATACTCCTGGCTTAATTCATTTCTATATTTTTATCTTCCTCTTGAGCTTTCAAATGTTGTCCACAGACATGAACTACAAATAGTTTTACTGCTGTGCTAGAAACTGCAGCACTGGCTGATTTAATGTTTTTAAAGATCTTAAACCAGAAAAGGTTAAGGTGATATAGAAAATACTAATAAAAAAATTCCTACGTTTCCAAGGTATCACCCAGACAGAGATTGAATGAATACATCTGTTAAAAGGTCATGTGACTGCATTGCTAAGACAACAAATTAAAAACTTTTTATGTTAAGTAATTGACAAAGTTGTAGCCATTTTAATCAAACCTTATTAAATTACGTCATATATGATCTTATGAAATATCACAAGAAGTCATGCTGAAACCACGTGTTGTGGATGACTTTCAGCTACCACAACATATGATAGTACAATATCTATCAAAATGACTGATTTATAACCATTTTTGCATTTGCTAATGTTGATCGGCTGTGGAAGCCTCCTGGACTGACTCCAAAAGGTAATCGGTTGTAGATGTGCATCCATGATTACTTTCTCATTAATTTGTTTCCTTTATTTATACAGGTCAGTCTCATTTGGACATATTTGTCTAATTTGTGAAAGAGATCTTTTTATGCTTGAACTCCTCCACTTGAGGGGTCTTGTTCACGAGTGAGGGAAGAATGGAACGTGAGATTTACAGACAGATTGGTGCAGCATCTGCAGTATTGCAGACTCTGTACCGGTCCGTTGTGGTGAAGAGGGAGCTGAGCTGTAAGGCAAAGCTCTTGTTACCCGTCAGTCTATGGCTACGTTCACACTGCAGGTCTTAATGCTCAATTCCGATTTAAAAAAAAATCAGATATTTTGGTGTGAACGTTCACACTACAATTTAAATGCGACCAGCATCAGACCTGGCATGACTCCAGTGTGAACGCTCTATGTTGCAGAAGTGACCCGCATGCACAGAAGAAAACATAGCGCGCTGATCAGTGCAGCTGTAGATGTGATGAAATATTAAAAATTGAGCTTCAGCTGTGTTCTGCTCCATTTCTCTTTTGGATCCGCGCTGCGGCTCATGTCTCAGCCTGCGTGACATGACACGCAGGCTGCGAGCTGCTTGTTTGGGCTTGTTTTCATGGGGCTGGTCGCTTGTTTTTGTCCTGGCACTGACGCAGCACCCTGTGTTTGAGGAAGTAAACATGGACGCGCGCGACAGTTTTCAGTGTGTGTTCGTAATTTTGAAGTTGTTCTCCATTCGGGGAGAGCTAAACATCCAAAGATGAAAGGCAAAAACTGAGAAGAAAGCAAGCGAGTGGTATGTGCGTCGGAGAGCTTGTCCCCCGCTAGCCCCCACCCCGCTCTGAGCTGCTGCTGTCCCCTCTGTCTGTAGAAACACGCTCAATTAATTGAGCCGCACGTGTTCTGAAAAAGTCAGATGTAAATCACATGAGCGTTCAGACTGCAGTCACTTTGAAAACATCATATATATATCTGATTTAAAACCACATACTGAAACGGCCTGGGTCGGATTTGAAAACATCGGATTTGTTGCGTTCAGACTGTCGTAAAAAAATCGGAGATGAGTCAGATGGGGCAAAAAAATCAGATTTGGGTCGGATTTGCCTGCAGTGTGAACGTAGCCTCTGTTCCTACCTTCACCTATGGTCACGAGCTCTGTGTAATGACCAAAAAGAATGAGATCATGGACACAGGTGGTTGAAATGAGTTTCCTCCGCAGGGTAGTTGGACTCTACCTTAGAGATGGGATGATAATTTCAGTTGTCTGGGAGGGACTCGGAGTAGAACCGCTGTTCTTCCACATCAAGAGTAGCCAGTTGAGGTGGTTTGGGCATGTCCGACTGGGAGGAGACCCCGGGGAAGACCCAGGACATGCTGGATAGACTATGTCTCTTGGTTGGCCTGGGAATGCCTTGGATTCCTCCCTGAAGAGCTGGAAGAGATGGCTCTGGAAAGAGATATCTGGACCTCCCTGCTCAAGCTGCTGCCCCCGAGACCTGACTTCAGAACAAACAGGACAATGGATGGATGGCTGGATGGATGGATGGTTTTATGCAAGAATAAAATGGCGGCCGTGGTGTAGTGGTAAAGGCAGTCGTCTCCCGATCGGAAAGTTGGCCGTTCGACTCCCGGGACCCGCACCATGTGTCGTTGTGTCCTTGGGCAAGACACTTAACCCTGAGTTGCTCCCGGTAGGACTGGAAAGCACCTTGCATGGTAGTCTGCCGCCACCGGTTTATGAATGTGTGTAGCATTCAATATATGTGTAGCACTTTGAGATTTTCAGTAATGAAAAGTGCGTTATAAATTGAATTAATTATTATTATACAATCAAAAAGACATTGGCATAAAATATACATATAAATACAATCATGTCAAAATATTGTTAAAAAATAAACTACACTGGCATAAAAGTAATAGTTATAATTTTAAAAAGCATTTTAAAAAGTAATGTTTGGTTGTGATTCCCAGTTCTTTCAATAAAAGTTAAAATGATCAAGCATACCTAGACAGAACAACTTCTGATCCTGTTGAAGCATTTTCCAGCTGGAGGTGTCAGAGTATCGGAGCACCTCAGCTCAATGTGTATTTGTGGAAAGCTGTAGAAGATAAAAGCCTAAGAGCAAAGGCTGTGATAGTGCTGTAGATAACTCGTATAGCAAGACAAATATGATTGAAACAGACTGATGATGGATTTCTAAATGAATGTGTACCGATGTAAAAGTCTGCAAATGTGTAACAATTGCCAACTAGAGAATTTGCATTTCCTGTGGAAATGCGTGTGAATGCCTATTGCTTAGGAATGTCGAGAAAACAGTTGAAAAGTAGCTTAAAACGGCAGAAAGAAGCTTCAAATATCAGAAGGAAGCAGGATGTGCACAATCGTTCCTAATGTAATGGACTGCCAGGCTGGTGCTTATATAAACTGTTGATATGACAGTGATTTTCAGTCAGAATCTATTAGTGGGTTAATGTCAGTGACCAATACGCCAAATTTCTGCTGAATACTGTATCTCTAAAAATGGCAATTATCCTAGTTTTTCTATGAAAAATCTGAATAGTTGCTAAAGAAATGAACGAGGCCTAAATTTCCAAAAGGAAGTGGAGGGAGCTTAATTGTGCCAACTAAGGCTAAAAGAGCCTTAAATTAGCACAATAAAGTTGAAATTATCTGAGAAAAGTTTAAATCTGCCAAAAACAGCTGAATAGTAGCTAAATCAAGTAGAAAGAAGCTTAAATTACCAAAAGGAATGTAAGTGAGTAGGTATGTGCCCACTAAGGCTGAAAGAATCAGAAATGTGCACAAAGAAGTTGAAATTATATGGGGGAAAAAAATGAAATTTCCCCTCAAAAAGCACCAAATAGTACAGTAGCTAAAAAAATATAGAAAAAAGCTTAAATTTCCAAAAGGAAGTGAAGTGAGCTTAATTGTGCCCACTAATGTTGAAAGAAGCAGAAATTAGCACAATAAAGTTGAAATTATTTGAGAAAAGCTGAAATTTGCTATAAACAGCTGAATAGTCACTAAAACAAGCAGAAAGAAACTTAAATTACTAGAAGCTAATTCGGGGGAACATGTTTTTGCTGAATTAGGCTGAAAAACATTTAAATGATTTTAACAAATGTGGAATTAGCTAATAAAGATGTAATTAGTATAAAAACAGCTAAATGCTAGCTGAAATAGCAGAAATAGATGAAACTTGCAAAAATAAGCTGAAAGGAGCAGACCGTGCTGAAATTAGTACAAATAAGTTTGAAGAAGCACAAAAATGTTCAAGTTAGATGAATCATGCTGAAAGGAGCACAAAACGGCTGAAAAAGCCCCAGCAGAAATTAGCTGAACTAGCTAAAAAAAAATCCAGAAATTTGCACAAGGAAGCTAAACGCAGCGTGACTGGATCTAAATGTGAAACCAGTAGTAACAGTTTGTAAACAAATCAAAAGTTTTGAAGTATGTAAAATGAGCTCAATTCATTTTCAATGGGGGAGAAAATGGCAGAAAATACTAAATATTTCAAAAAGCTGAAGTTGCACCAATACCTAAAGTCAGAGCAGTCATGTCCTGAAACAGCTGAACATTTTGATATATGATTTGTTCAAATAGCACAAAAACTGGGGTAATAGTTAAATGCTGAAAAACGTACAGAAGAAAAAGTGGATCTCATTGGTGTGAATGCTATAAAGTGTGACTGCCTATAGGCATTCACACAATTAACCAGAGAGTATAAAGTGCAATGATGGGTGGAAGGTTTGCTGCCTGTACTGAGTCTTAAAGCTCCAGGATAGACAGTGCCTAGCAGGGTTCAAGAGCTGGCAGAGGAATTTATATGCACAATATCAACCTGAGTTGTAAAAGCTGACACTGAAAGCAATCCCAAGCATCCTGTACATGCTTAAAGATAAGAACAACTATTTTTGCATGACATTACATAACAGAATTATCTGAGTAGATGTGCATTAGCATCCTTGGCAGAGCTGCTGAATAATAGCCTTATGCTAGTTGCAGTTAGCCTGGTTTAAACCAGACCCTTGCCCTTCACTTCGCTTTGGACTAGGGTCTGGCATCTCTGCCATAGACAACGATTTCTCCTGGAGATTTTTGAATGGACCAATCAGAGAACAGGAGGCAGAGTTTTGTTAGTTTAGCCTGGCGAGGTCCAGGCTATCAGATAAATTGCTCAGAAACCACTCGGTGGATATTTTTTCTGCCACCAGTGTGTAATTATATGTCTTTAATTTACTGACTGTTGGCCTAGATGAAACATTTGAGATAAAATTCGATTTTTTATCATTTATTTTCGTAGCGCACCCGAGGCTGTTTGGAAAATATCAAACCGAAACTATTTAATATCCAGCAGATTTGACCATTTCGTGAATTGATTTAGGAACTGTTAAGCTCAGGAACACTTCTGATATAACGTCAGCTATGAAATATATTTTTTCTCAGCAGAGAAATAATAGTTTTTTACCTTGTTTTGATGAAAATTCGTTCGTGGCGGCAGCCATTTTGAATGACGACGTCAGTCGACATCGTTCAAAACTCCGCCTTCTGCTCTCTGATTGCTCAGGAACACTTCTGATATAACGTCAGCTATGAAATATATTTTTTCTCAGCAGAGAAATAATAGTTTTTTACCTTGTTTTATTGAAAATTCCTTCGTGGCGGCAGCCATTTTGAATGACGACGTCAGTCGACGTCGTTCAAAACTCCGCCTTCTGCTCTCTGATTGGTCCGAACAAAAATCTACCGGAGAAATGGTTGTGGATGGGAGAAGTCCCAGACTGTGAAGTGAAGGGAAATGAGAATTGAGCGGAGCTGTGCAGGAAGGCGAGGGCCAGGCTAAGTTGCAGTAAACATCGGATTCAGTAGTAGGAGCCAAGATGGTCTAGTGGCAGGGCTTTTGACTACGGATCCGAAGGTCGCGGGTTCGCGCCCCGGCCACTACCCAGCTTGGGGTGTCTATGAGTGCACACCTATTTCTCCAGCTCCCCGGGCGCTTTCGGGCTGCTCACTGCACCACCTGGTAGGTGGTTGGGTTGCCAACTAGCAGAGACGAATTTCGTCTGTGTATGGGAACATATGCAGATGACAGGAATAGACATTATTATTATTATTATTATTTATATACTGTATAGTTTATAGTTGTTGGGTCTGCACATACAGTAACCTTGATTTGCTGGGTTTGGATGTTTAATTCAGTTTATTTATATCACCAATTCACAACAAAGTTGTCTCAGGGCACTTTACAGAAGTGAATAAGAAAAGCCACTTTGTAAAGTAACTTCTATATCTAAGGAAGGAAGCCAGCAGACTCCTTGAGTCTTCACTTCGTCGCAGTCTCCCATCCTGAGCAAGCACAGTGGCAACAGTGGAAAGGAAAAACTCCCTTTTAAAGTAAGAAACCTCCAGCAGAACCAGACTCAGGACAAGCGACCATCTGCTTCAACCAACTGGGTTTGAGAACAGGAAGAAGAGACAAACGAAGACAGAATGGCAGGTCCATATGTAGATGCAGGTGTACTTGAAAGATAAAAATATATGTCAAGTATAGAAAAAATAATTACAAATACAAAACAAGTTGAGCAGAGTAAGTAAAGATGGTAGCATAGTGACGAAATGTGGTAAACCATTGCAATAGTCCAGTCTAGATGTGACAAAATGCATGAACCAGTTTTTCTGCATCATTTTAGATAAGATGTTTCTAATTTTAGAGATATTACTTGGGTAGAAGAAGGCGGTTCTAGTAATGTTTTTAATGTGGGGGTTGAAAGACATGTCCTGATGAAAAAATAAAAATAAAACACCAAGATTTTTAACATTCGTTAAACCTTTATTTATACAGGTTAATCCCATTGAGCTTCGGGGACTAATTTACAAGAGAGATCCAATTAGACATTAGAACTGGAGGTCAGATTAATGCCATCCAAGGATGGTGAAAGACTGAAAAACGTATTCCTAAGATGCTCAGGTCCAAAATCCAAAACCTCAGTCTTGTTTGGATTCAAAAGCAGAAAATTGAGGGTTATCCAGGTTTTCATGTCTTTAAGACATGCTAGCTGATTGGATTCAGTGTTTCATGGACAAATAAAATTGTGCATCATCAGCATCACAATGAAAATGTATCCCTTGCTGTTTAGTAGCTTTACCTAATGGAAGCATAAAGTAAAGAGTATTGTTCCAAGCACTGAGCCCTAACAGGCCAAATTGACTAAGGCCATGCAGAATATTGTATTTTAATTGCACAGCAGACAATGCTATGTAGGTCTGGGGGAGGGG
>JBBPBX010000341.1:35505-52988 GCA_038048925.1 Garcialebias charrua
TATATATGTATATATGTATATATGTATATATGTATATATATATATGTATATATATATATGTATATATATGTATATATGTATATATATATATGTATATATGTATATATGTATATATGTATAATGTGATTGTATTGGTTACTTTTATCTGAAGGCGGGATTGTACAGGTGATACCCGACTTACGAACGAGTTCCATTTCTACACCCATTCGTATAGCCGAAACGCCGTAAGTCGAGGACTACCTGTATTGGCCACTTTTATCTGAAGGTGGGATTGTATTGGTCCCTTTTATCTGAAGGCGGGATTGTACAGGTGATCCCCGACTTACGAACGAGTTCCATTTCTACACCCGTTCGTATAGCCGAAACGCCGTAAGTCGAGGACTACCTGTATTGGTCACTTTTATCTGAAGGCGGGATTGTACAGGTGATCCCCGACTTACGAACGAGTTCCATTTCTACACCCGTTCGTATAGCCGAAACGCCGTAAGTCGAGGACTACCTGTATTGGCCACTTTTATCTGAAGGTGGGATTGTATTGGCCACTTTTATCTGAAGGTGGGATTGTACAGGTGATCCCCGACTTACGAACGAGTTCCATTTCTACACACGTTCGTATAGCCGAAACATTGTAAGTCGAGGCCGTCACAACACAAGTCTAAGACCCAGTTACAAATAGAGGGGCTTAGTCCAAGTGTGGATAGTTTATCTATCAGAGTTTGGGGGATCATGGTGTTGAAGGCAGATGTGATATATATATATATATATATATATATATATATATATATATATATATATATATATATATATTATATATATATATATATATAATATAATATATTTATATATATATAAATATATGTACATTACAACATATAATTTCATTTGAGCTGCTTCCTTCAGGGCGAAGGTACGGCCTTCCTTTATTCTCAAGAAACAGAACAAAATTTTCTTTCATACCACAAGCAATTAAATCACTAAATAATACTAAGGTATCATGACTTACTGAGCACAAATGTCTTGGCTACAACTTCTGCAACATTTTGGCTGACTGGCAGATTCACATGTGTTGTGACGGCCTCGACTTACAACGTTTCGGCTATACGAACGTGTGTAGAAATGGAACTCGTTCGTAAGTCGGGGATCACCTGTACAATCCCACCTTCAGATAAAAGTGGCCAATACAATCCCACCTTCAGATAAAAGTGGCCAATACAGGTAGTCCTCGACTTACGGCGTTTCGGCTATACGAACGGGTGTAGAAATGGAACTCGTTCGTAAGTCGGGGATCACCTGTACAATCCCGCCTTCAGATAAAAGTGACCAATACAGGTAGTCCTCGACTTACGGCGTTTCGGCTATACGAACGGGTGTAGAAATGGAACTCGTTCGTAAGTCGGGGATCACCTGTACAATCCCGCCTTCAGATAAAAGTGACCAATACAATCCCACCTTCAGATAAAAGTGGCCAATACAGGTAGTCCTCGACTTACGGCGTTTCGGCTATACAAACGGGTGTAGAAATGGAACTCGTTCGTAAGTCGGGGATCACCTGTACAATCCCGCCTTCAGATAAAAGGGACCAATACAATCCCATCTTCAGATAAAAGTGGCCAATACAGGTAGTCCTCGACTTACGGCGTTTCGGCTATACGAATGGGTGTAGAAATGGAACTCGTTCGTAAGTCGGGTATCACCTGTACAATCCCGCCTTCAGATAAAAGTAACCAATACAATCACATTATACATATATACATATATACATATATACATATATACATATATACATATATACATATATACATATATACATATATACATATATATATATATATATATATACATATATATATATATATATATATATATATATAGTAAATGGAGCTTATTTATATAGCGCTTTCCAGCCCCCTGTGAGGGACCCCAAAGCGCTTTACAATACCAACCATCCACCCATTCATACACACATTCATACACCGGTAGCGGCGACTGCCATGCAAGGCGCCTTCCTGTCCTACCGGGAGCAACTCGGGGTTAAGTGTCTTGCCCAGGGACACAACGACACATGGTGTGAGTAACCGGGATTCGAACCTCCAGCCTTCCGATCGGGGGACGACTGCCATTACCACTACACCACGGCCGCCCATAATATATATATTATATATATGTATGTATATATACATATATACATATATATATATACTATATATATATATATATATATATATATATATATATATATATACATATATATATATATATATATATATATATATATATATACATATATATATATATATACTATATATATATATATATACTATATATATATATATATATATATACTATATAAATATATACATATATATATATATTTATATATATATATACACGACCCTGTGTACATACTCTTGTTTTCATCACATGTACCACATGTGGTGCAAATGACGATAAAGACTCTCTGACTCTCTGACTCTGATGTATAAATATGCCCCCAAGGCCTCATCCACACCAACAGAATGGCCTCATATACATACCAATGGCTTCAAAAATGCTAATTCAATGAGCCATTTGACTAACTCCCATGGGAACTATAGTTAGAATATCCGAATGGCTCACATGTGGTAGTGCTAGTGTTAAGGACAGATAATATGATGATGACCTGATCATCAAATTGTGAAATTACATGTGGAGTCCCTCAGGGCTCTGTACTGGGACCTAAGTTGTTTATCTTATATGTGAATGACTTGGTAAATGTGTCAGGGCTCCTTAAATGTGTATTATTTGCAGATGATACAACTTTTTTTCGTTGTTCAGGTTGGGACATAGAATCAATATTGGAGAAGGTGCAAGCAGAATTTGTAAAAATACAAAATTGGTTTAAAATTAATAAATTATCATTAAATCTAGATAAAACTAATTATATGATATTTACAAATAGACAAGGAACTGTTGATGTCCAGTTTAGAGTTGATGGTGTGGAGATTAGTAGAGTCAGTGAGGTGAAGTTTTTGGGTGTTGTTATTGATGAGAAACTAACATGGAAACCTCACATAAATTATTTAAGAACAAAATTAGCTAAATATATTGCATTGCAAGTCAGGGACTTGTTTAATGATAAAGCTTTGAATATGTTGTACAATACATTAATTGTCCCACACTTGGTCTATTGTATTGAGGTATGGGGGAAGGCATGTAAGACAACTACAAATCCTATTTTTGTTTTGCAGAAAAGAGCAATAAGAGTTATCACTCGAAAACATAGCCATCATCCATCTAATGTATTATTTTGTAAACTGAAATTATAGAAATTTCACAACTTGATTGATTATAAAATTTTATTAGTTATGTATCGGGCTCACCAAAATGCATTACCTTTGAACATCCAGATAATTTTTACAAAGAGAGAAAGCTGCTATAATCTTAAGGGGAAGGAGATGTTCATAACAACTAAATTTAGAACCAGTTTGAAAGAAGGATGCGCCTCGATACAAGGAGTGAGATTGTGGAATAATCTGGAAAATGATATTAAAAGTGCCAAGTCAATGTACATGTTTAAGAAATTGATCAAGTTGGGTTGCTAAAAAAATATGAAACTGTATAATGTGTACTCGTATAAATTGTTGTTCTAGAAGGATTTCATTTTTTGTTTTATTGTTTTACTAACTGAAGAATGTTATTGTTTGAATTTTATTTATGAGAAAAAAGGGGCAGATATTATAAGAATTATTTTCTTCTCTCTGCTTCCTTTCATTTCATTGTATTGGTTTTCTTTTCTTTTTGTTGTTGTTGTTGTAAATATAATTGTTGTAAATATAATTAATTTGTTTTTTTTTTAGGATATGAAATGAATAAAGAATTATTATTATTAAATTCAAAAAACATTCAATACAAAAACAACTGGACATTATTTGTAACAGAAGACGTTTCGCTCCTCATACGAGGAGCTTTTTCAATTCAAAGAGCAGTGTGTTTGGGGTTCAGGTTATAAAGGCTGAGTGAGATAAGATACACACATACCTATGTAGATTGACAAATCACACCTCACATCTTAAACAGTAGGAGTTTCTTAGGGTCTTTGTTAGTCTAATTCACAGATGAGGTTCCTCTGTTCCCAGCAGGTGTGAATACTGGCTGGGAATCAGTCCTAAAGCTGCATTATACATTTTTGAAAGCTGAAATCTAAATCCTCTGTTAAGAGACTGTTTTTCTCTCTTATCATAAATTGCTTCCTTCACCCCCCTCTCAAAACATCTGTGTTCATGGTCCAAAATGTGCACATTCTGATTCTCAAATGAGTGTCCCTTGTCTGTGAGGTGGAGGTGATATACCCCACACTCATTGCTCTTTGAATTGAAAAAGCTCCCCGGATGAAGAGCGAAATGTCTTCTGTTACAAATAAAGTCCAGTTGTTTTTGTATTGAACGTTTTTTGAATTTATCATGTCCTGGATGACGGAGAATCTTCACCAGCAAACTGATCATCAAACTACGTGAATTTTATCAATGGTAAAACAACTGAGACTTCAGGTTGGAGGTGAAGTGGAGGTCTTCACAGCTTTAAAAGGGAAATGGTTAATTTATTTCTAACATATGGACAATAGTCCCATTACCTCACAACTTTATATGGTTCCAAGATTTTTACATCTATTTTGCATGTTATGTTGATTCATTATCAAATAATGCCTTTTCACTGAACAAAAAACAGAGTTGTGGATTCCGCATCATATGTACAGTATATTTATATTTATTGTATGTACTATAGTCAAACAGTATTCTTTTCCTTATTGTCGTGTTTTACTTGACAATGAATTTGACTCATTTAAAAGTTACAAAATCTCAATTAAAATATGTTTAAACTATGTGTGGGGGTTAAATATTTGTCTGGCTTGCTTTATAGGTGTAATCAACTTACAATGAGAAGAGTAAGCAGTCAAAGAATGTAAATTAAAGAATGTCACATTTCACTGCAACTGAGAAACACACACACACACACACACGGCTTCACATCTGAACAACTAGTTTCCGCAAAACCCACTTTCAAAAACAGCCTTCGGTATAAGAACAACACCAATGACTGACGACGACAAACAACCAACACCACCACCGACTAACAACACCAACAAACAACAACAATGACCAACAACAACAATGAACAACATCAAAAACAAACAACAACAAAACAAGCGTGTAAATACTGGGGACAGAGATTACTGGGTGAAAACAGCTGGGAAGATATCCAATGAAAAACAGATGAGTTCAGCAATCAGGGGAACTGATGGAAACATTGGGCAGAAATTACAAACCGGATTCCAAAAAAGTTGGGACACTAAACAAATTGTGAATAAAAACTGAATGCAATGATGTGGAGGTGGCAAATGTCAATATTTTATTCGCAATAGAACATAGATGACAGATCAAAAGTTTAATCTGAGTAAATGTAACATTTCAAAGGAAAAATATGTTGATTCAAAATTTGACAGTGTCAACAAATCCCAAAAAAGTTGGGACAAGTAGCAATAAGCTGGAAAAAGGAAATTGAGCATATAACAAACAGCTGGAAGACCAATTAACACTAATTAGGTCAATTGACAACATGATTGGGTATAAAAAGAGCTTCTCAGAGTGTCAGTGTCTCTCAGAAGCCAAGATGGTAAGAGGATCACCAATTCCACCATTGTTGCGCAGAAAGATAGTGCAGCAATACCAGAATGGTGTTACCCAGCGTAAAATAGCAAAGACTTTTAAGTTATCATCATCAACCGTGCATAACATCATCAAAAGATTCAGAGAATCTGGAACAATCGCTGTGCGTAAGGGTCAAGGCCGTAAAACTCTACTGGATGCTCGTGATCTCCGGGCCCTTAAACGTCACTGCACCTCAAACAGGAATGCCACTGTCAAGGAAATAACAGAATGGGCTCAGGAATACTTCCAGAAAGCATTGTCAGTGAACACAATCCACTGTGCCATCCGCCGTTGCAGCTGAAACTCTACAGTGCAAAGAGGAAGCCATTTCTAAGCAAGCTCAGACGTTTGCACTGGGCCAGGGGTCATTTAAAATGGAGTGTGGCAAAATGGAAGACTGTTCTGTGGTCAGATGAGTCACGATTTGAAGTTCTTTATGGAACACTGGGACGCCATGTCATCCGGACCAGAGAGGACAAGGATAGCCCAAGTTGTTATCAACGCTCCGTTCAGAAGCCTGCATCACTGATGGTATGGGGTTGCATGAGCGCTTGTGGCATGGGCAGCTTGCATGTCTGGAAAGGCACCATTAATGCAGAGAACTATGTTCAGGTTCTAGAACAACATATGCTCCATCTAGACGTCATCTCTTTCAGGGAAGACCCTGCATTTTTCAACAAGATAATGCCAGACCACATTCTGCAGCAATCACAACATCATGGCTACGTAGGAGAAGGATCCGGGTACTGAAATGTCCAGCCTGCAGTCCAGATCTTTCACCTATAGAGAACATTTGGTGCATCATAAAGAGGAAGGTGCGACAAAGAAGGCCCAAGACGATTGAACAGTTAGAGGCCTGTATTAGACATGAATGGGAGAGCATTCCTATTTCTAAACTTGAGAAACTGGTCTCCTCTGTCCCCAAGACTGTGTGTTGAGTGTTGTAAGAAGGAGGGACGCCACACAGTGGTAAAAATGGACTTGTCCCAACTTTTTGGAGATTTGTTGACACAATGAAATTTTGAAACAACATATTTTTTGCCTTAAAATGATACATTCTCTCAGTTTAAACTTTTGATCTGTGATCTGTGTTCTATTCTGAATAAAATATTAGATGTTGGCAACTCCACATCATTGCATTCAGTTTTCATTCACAATTTGTTTAGTTTCCCAACTCTTTTGGAATCCGGATTGTATTTCTAGCCTTTGAAAATAATTTCAAGAACTCTCTTGTGCGTGTATAAGCTCTGTTTAGACAGGGGTTTGTTACAGGTGTATTGTACAGAAGGTCCATTCAATGAGCCGACGCGCACGAGCTGTACCCCCTGCGATAAGCCCAGATTCTGACCAGTGCACGTTCTTATAATAATAATAATAATAATGTCTTTTCCTGTCATCTGCGTATGTTCCCATACACAGACGAAATTCGTCTCTGCATTTAACCCAACCACCTACCAGGTGGTGCAGTGAGCAGCCCGAAAGCGCCCGGGGAGCTGGAGAAATAGGTGTGCACTCATAGACACCCCAAGCTGGGTAGTGGCCGGGACGCGAACCCGCAACCTTCGGATCCGTAGTCAAAAGCCCTGCCACTAGACCATCTTGGCTGATTAAACAGCATTCAGTTCAACACTCGTCTTCCGGTCATCATTAAACACAACGCAGAGTGAACTATAAGAAGAATAAAAACGAACTGACAGGTTGATATTATTTGGACCGAACTGAATTAATATCCGGCCAAGTTCAACATGGTTACACAGCACGGTTTTCTCTTTACTGGATTTGAATATCCTCAGGTTTGTCTAACCTCAACCTCTTCACCTCCAGTTTTTCCTCAATAAACATGAAAGGTCCACTGACATGATGTTGGAAATTTGCATAAACTGGCACAACATATATATATATATCTTATATCATTCAGCTATGTTCGTTTTTGCAAACAAAATAAATTCATTCAAGTCATTTTAAATTTGGCGCTGTGTTTTGTCACTGGAAATCCGGGAACTTCTGCATACGTCGTCTGTGACGTAGTATTAGGCATCTCTGCTCCAAGGCGCATTGTAAATAATAATGGCGGAGCATATAGAATCCGACGAATTTAGCAATTTAAGTGAATATTAGAGCGATTTGTCTTCAGTTTGGGAAGCCAAAGTTATTTCGAGTGATCGCCAACCGGCTGGCACTTGGACGGGTGCGGGCTCCTCACGGAGGTCCTCACGTCCGTCTCCTTCTCTCGTTGTGCCTCAGGTTCCAATGCGGGGTTGGGGATCGGCCCAGAGACCTTTTCCAGGTCAGAGGGGTCAGACTCTTGACCCAACTGGGGCTAGGCCGTCTCACTCCTTTCGAGCGGTGCAGTCTAGCCGGCATCCTCCCAGGCCTTCGAGGGGTCGGGGGCCCCGCAGATGATACCTTAGTGCCGGCGGTCTGTTATTCTGCCCCGAGACAGCTCAACTACTGGGCTACCCACACGCCGGACGTGTGTGTGTGTTGTCCACCCTGTCCCGGGGGTATCGCCTTCAATTCCGCCGCCGGCCACCCGTTCCTGGCCGGGTCAGGATGACTGTAATCCGCGACCCGGTGAAGGCGCAGGCACTGAACGACGAGATCTGCACCTTGCTGGCCAAGGGAGCTATAATGCCTGTGGACCCCCTGCTGGATCCAGGGGGCTTTTATTCCACTTATTTTCTTGTTCCGAAAAAGACAGGGGATCTACGTCCAGTTCTGGACCTCAGGGGCCTGAACGCGTACTTGAAGGTCATGCCTTTCCGCATGCTGACCACCAAGGATGTCTTGAGGGCGATTTCCCCGGGCGATTGGTTCACTTCCATAGATCTCAAGGTTGCTTATTTCCATGTTCCAATCGCGCCGCCCCATTGGCGGTTCCTTCGTTTCGCCTTTCAAGGGCGGCACTTTCAATTCAGAGTCCTCCCGTTCGGTCTTTAACTGTCCCCCAGGGTATTCACCCGATGCGTCGCAGCGGCCCTCTCCCCTCTACAGGTGCGGGGCCTACGGATCCTCCCGTATCTGGACGACTGGCTCATTTGTGCCACGACGCAGGATCGGGCAGTTCGGGATACCCGATTGGTACTCCAGCATGTGAGACGCTTGGGTTTGCGGGTGAACCTGGGGAAGAGCAGTCTGACTCCCTCACAGGAGACTGTCTTTTTGGGAGTTGCCATGAATTCTATTACGATGTCTGCTTGCCCGTCACCCCAGCGGGTCGACAGTATATTAACCCTACTCCCAGATTTCAGGAGCGGTCTGGCACCACCTCTGGTGCAGTACCTTCCTCTCCTGGGGATGCTTACAGCTGCATCCACCGTGATGCCCTTGGGGCTGCTGTCGCTAAGGCCGTCCCCTCAGCCTGGAATGTTGAGTTTCAGAAAGATCTGAAACTATCAACATTCATCTCTCCTGGATCCTTTATGTCAACCGTATTAGAAAATGTCATCAAGAGACTTGACCATTGCAGATGTTTCTAAACATTACTTGTGCAATTTACATGGCATTGTTGATTTTTTTTAACTTTATCTACCCAACTGATGTTTGTCTGCTTGTTTTGTATATAATGTATATAGAAATCTGTCATATCCTGTTAGTTTTGAACTGGCAACATCTATTTACTGTGATTGTAGTTTTCTTTATTTTCTTTTTTGATAAATGCAAATGTTTATTGTCAATTACCATGTGACGTGTGTTGCTGACCACTTGACCAGGTCACCCTTGTAAAAGAGATCTCAATCTCAACGGGCTCTACCTGGTAAAATAAAGGTGATTGATTGAAGGCCCTTCAAATGTGGCTGAACAGCTTGGCTTTGGACGCCTTGCGGAACACTCATCGCCTCCAACGTCTTCAGGTGAGCCCTCAATGCCTCCAGTCTCTGTCCCAATGGAGGGTGAGGTAGTTTATGACAGCGGGGGTCTTGCTCGGTTCCCTCCCGTGCCATCGGGAGGTTGTGTTTACGGATGCATCCTCCACGGGCTGGGGTGCCACCTGGCGAGGTCACATGGCACAGGGGACATGGTCCCAGAGACAGGGCACGGAGCACATCAATGTCCTGGAGTTACAGGCCGTGCTTCTGGCCCTTCGCAGCTTCCTTCCGGGCTTGCGGGGGAAGCATGTGCTGGTGAGGTCAGACAACACCACTGTGGTTTATTACATCAACCACCAGGGGGGAACCAGGTCACAGAAACTGTTGCGTTTGACACAGCATCTTCTGACCTCAGGATCTGATTATTATAGACACATTAAATGTTCACTAATGAATGTTTCTATATTTATCATCACAGTAATAGTGTTACACACGTTAGTTGTTGTAAACACTCAAAATATTGTAGGCTTAGTGTTTACCTATAACCTAAACATTTAAGGAATAAACATTTTTAATAATCACTTTAAAAGTTATAAATGTTGTCTTTGGTGCCTGTTTGTTTTTCAAATATATTAGTGTGTGTGAATGACAGGCATTAACATAAAACACTTCGTAGAACGGTGCTTTATGAAGTTCTGTTCATTTCCTTCTATCATTCATTCAACCTTTATTTAGTCAGGTAAATCTTTTGAACCTCATGGGCTCATTTACGAAAGCGACCTGCTAAAACTAAAGAACAATGAACAGCAGTGGTAGAATTTCCTTAAACAATAAACAATAAACAAACAAACAATAAACAATAGAAAACAAAAGAGAGAAAAAAACAAAAGAAAGTTTTTTTTTTTTTTAACAAAGTATCAAAAAACTAGCAAAACATTATAAGGTAGACGTATAAAATCAAAGACAGGAACAAATCTGCATTGGTTTTTGCCAGGATTCCAACAGATTCTGAAAACCATTTAGAGAAGTCAAGGTCGAGAGCTTCAGATCTTTTTGTAAGATATTCCATGAAGCAGGAGCGGAGTAGGAGAAGGCCCTTTTTCCAAGTTCAGTCCTCACTGACGGAACACTGCAGGTAATCATGTCCTGAGAGCCAGGGGCGTAACTTTAGGTCTAACATTGGGGGGGTTGTGATTAACAATAAACACGAAAAAATTGTACACTATACGCTTCAGTGTTTAATACGCGTCATCTCTTCTTCTTCTTCTTCTTCGATGGTGTTTACTGGCAGTTTACAAACTCAGTGTATTACCGCCATCAACCGGACGGAGATGTAATTCAAGAGTCTACTTTCAACAAAAAATAAATAAATTAATTAATTAATAAAAATAAAATTAAATCCTTTCAGCTAATTTTGTAACTTTCAAATATTTAACAAGTGCTTTAGTTATAACCTGTGACTGATTTTTCTTCAATAAAGTAACCATTGTCACCGAACTCCCCATTACCCTTTCCAGTGCCTTCCTCTCTTTATTATATTTCTTACAATAAATCAACACATGTTCCACTCCTTCCAGTACCCCACAATTAGAGCAGTCACCTGATGGATGTTTTCCTATTATCTTTAGACCACTATTTAATGTAGTGTGCCCAATCCTCAACCTGTTAATCCATACTTCCTCTCTCCTAGTCATTAAACTACTATCGTCACTTAGGAGTACCTCCTTCTGTATGTTATGTAAATGTCTTCCTCTTTCCTCTAAATCCCACCTCTCCTGCCACATATCATTTATTTTATCTTTAACAATTATTTTTATTTCTGCTTTACTTAATGGGACATCATATTCAATTTCTCTTGCTGTATACGCGTCATCTCCACGCGACGCGTCAGCTTTGTCCTGATCAAGATGGCGGCGACAGGACCCAGCTAGTACGAAGAACTTCACAAAGAAACACGGTAAAAACAATTATTTCTTTGCGAGAAAAAATATATTACTAAGCTGACTTTATAGAAGACGTGTTCTTGAGTTTAACGAAATGTTCAAATCGGCTGGATTTAAAAAAAAAAAAGTTCGCTGATTTTTATGCAGGCGCCAGGCGGGTCAAACCGGACGCTTTCTTTCTTTAAATTTAGCTAAATAAACGCTTAAAAATATACAGTATTTCTTCGCTGACTTATGGGTGATAGTAGACATACTCCTGAGTTTGACGAAATGTTCAAATCAGCTGGATTAAAAAAAAAAGTTCGCTGATTTTTATGCAGGCGCCAGGCGGGTCAAACCGGAGCTTTGTTTCTTTAAATTTAGTTAAATAAACGCTTAAAAAATATATTTCTTACCTCACTACAGCAGACGGGCTCCTGAGCTGAACCAAATGTGAAATCAGCTGGATTTAAAAATCCGCGGTGTGGTTTATGAGTGGTATCTTGCAAACAAAAACAGCGAACCTCACAGCTAATAGCAGCTACATCCATAGCAAGGGGCAGGCAGCGACAGAGTCAGTCAGACCAAAGGAGGCCTTTTTCGGACACATGCATGTAGAAACTTCTGGGCAACTTCATGAGCAGCTCCGTGACTCACGTGACTTCCTGTAGCCGGTGAGATGGGTGATACCAAATTATTTGCAGGGGAGGGGGTCAGTCCTCAGGGAGTTTGTTAAAAACATGCAGCAATTTTACTAAAAAATTTGAATGAATAAAAAAAATCAATTATTGATGTAAGATATGTATAATGACGAAATGATGTCATTTTATTGGGGGGGTTGAAATGACCGGATCAAATTATTGTGGGGGTCAAAACCCCCACAACCCCCGTGTAAATTACGCCTATGCTGAGAGCGCACACTGTAGCTGCACTCACGCAAAGACATGTAGGAGGAGATGTATGAGGGCAGCAGACCAAGAAGTGATTTAAAGATGAAAATGTACCAGTGGAAGAGTCTGCGTGAGGTTAATGATGTCCAGTTAACCAGTGAATACAGGGTGCAGTGGTGGGTACGATAATCACAACCAGTTATGAATCTTAGTGCACCATGATAGACAACATCCAACATCCGCAGGGTGCTTGTAGGAGCATTCATGTAGAGAATGTCACCGTAATCAATGGAGGGAAGGAAAGTCACAGACACAAGGCGTTTCCTGACATTCAGTGATAGACATGATCTGTTTCTGAAAAAGAAACCCAGTTTAACTTTCAGTTTCTTACTAGGTTTTCCACGTGGAGTTTAAAAGAGAGATGTGAATCAATCAGGATACCCAGATATTTATAGGAATCAACAAACTCAATAGAGACACCATTTGAAGATAAAATCAGAGGAAGATCTGCTGGGACCGACTTCCTATTTGAAAAAAACATCCCTTTTGTTTTATCAGCATTTAGGACAAGTTTGAGACGGAACAAATCTGACTGGATGATGTCAAAAGCGGATTGCAGTAACTGGAAAGCCTTAGCAACTGTTTTAGCTCGGCAGTAAACAACTGTATCATCAGCATAGAAATGTAAGGATGCATCAGGGATGCAGTGACCTACATTAGCTATGTAGATTGTAAAGAGAGTGGTCCTAAAACTGAGCCTTGTGGTACACCATTTTTAACTGTTAAATAGCTGGAAGAAGTACCGTTATGTTGAACACATTGCCTCCGATTGGAAAGATAGTTAGAAAACCAACCGATGGTGTGATCAGAGAAACCGATTTCTGAGAGCTTATGACACAGATGTTATGATCCACAGTGTCAAAAGCTTTAGACAGGTCTAAGAAAAGTGCAGCACAATAATTCTTAGCATCCAATGCTTCAACAACATCATTCAGAACCTTCAGAGAAGCAGTTGTTGTGCTATGTTTTTTCCTGAAACCAGATTGATGAAGAGGTAAGATATTAAATGAGTCCAGATAATTTTTGATCTGAGAGTTTATCAGTTTTTCTAGAACCTTGGCTAAGATGCAAAGTTTAGAGATCGGTCGATAATTGTTCAGTGAGGTGGGGTCACCTCCCTTCAGCAAAGGAAGAACAAATGCTGTTTTCCAAGCATCCGGAATGGTGTTTTGGCTTATGGACAGATTAAAGATGTGGGTCACAGGAACTGTGATGATATGAGCAGCCAGCCTTAAGAAGTAAGGTGGAAGTTCATCTGGACCTGCAGATTTTTTTGGATCAAGATCATTTAACAGTTTATTTACCTCACTGACTGAGAACGGAGAAAAAGAGAAGGTGTGATTAACAGATGGTTGACTTGTAGGAGGGATTTGATTTGTAGAAGTTTGATTATTAGATAAAGTGGCTGATTTTCCGTTTGTAACTGTGTCAAATAATGAACTAGAAGCAACAAAATGTTTATTGAAACAGTTCAGGATCTCGTGCTTATTTGACACAGGAACAGAGTCAACAAGAAATTGTGATGGGAGGTCAGATGATTGGGGGGTGCCTATCAGTTGACTGGGTTTACATAAGTATTTTTACAACACCAGTACCTTTACAGCAAACCCCCTACTTACGACTCCATCGACCTACGAACAACGGGACCTACGAACGTATCATATTTAATAAAAATATGAAATTACTGTATTAAAAAAAATAATAATAATAATTTTTTTTGTGTGTGTGTTTAAATGTTCTTAATTTCATGTGTACATCACTTTGTTGCAGCTGTGGTTGTTTTAAAGGCTTTATAAATAATAATTATGATAAAAAAGATCATTTCTGATCATTTTTGAGCAATCTTGGGCAGCATTCATTCAAGCAGGAAGTAGGTCTTCAGTTTACACGGTCACAAATTAATGTAGAACACCGGACGCCATTTTAGGTTCAGTCACTGGGGTCTCCGGTCACAAATTAATGTACAACACCGGACGCCATTTTAGGTTAGCTGCCGGGAGCCGGCCGAAGACTGGTGACCAGGATGGCTTCATATGGATTAATTACGAGCTGGAAACGTCTCTGTGAACTTTGTGGATGTCTCAGGCAGCAGCGGATTTATCGCCGATCGTGCCAGGCCGCCGCGCGAACACCTCCGGCCGGCCTGGCTACACCTCCGGCCTGGCTAGCTCCAGAGCTAACACTGGAGCTAACACGGGAGCCGGCCTTTTGAACACTGGTGACCAGGATCGCATCATATGGATTAATTACTAGCTGGAATAGCTCTGTGGACGTCTCAGGCTGGAGCAGCGGCTGGAGCAGCAGCTGCAGATTGATCGCGCCGCCGCTCCAACACTAGCTCATGGCTTGGCTAGCAGAAGCTAGCCAGCTAGCTAACACAGGTCTGGAGCAGCTGCGGTGGCTTGCCGGCCCCCGCGCTGCTCGGCCCGAAAACAATCAACGCATGGCAACCTAAGATGTCGGCTTTGACCATCTCAAAGTAAGAAAATATATTTTTATTTATTCTGTAAATGTGAATAGCAATGTTTAACATTACAGTACACTACTGTACATGTACATGCAAATGTGTGCGCGCGCTCCGTTAGCATGATAATTAAAAAATAATAATAATTCACCCCCTAGCTACGGCAGAATCGAGCTGCGAACCGTTCTTATCTCCCTAACTCGTTCGTAAATCGGGGGTCACCTGTACTTGTAATTGAGTACAATTTTTCAGTACTCTTTCCACCTCTGGTTACAGGTACACAAGGTGGAACAAAATTGTTCATCCAAGGTCTCAGTTACATACTAATAGCAAAAATATAAACAGAAACAGTATACAAGGATCTAAGATATACACTAAACACTAATAATGTCAGTGCTGTGATGAGAAACATCCCCACAGCATGATACTGCCACCACCAGGCCTCCCTTTGGGGATGGTGTTCATTGTGCATCTCTGGTCAGTGGCCGATTTGATGCATATTTTTATGTACAGTATCCTTTTTACACTACCAACAATTTTGTTAGGCAGAAAATTCAAATGGCACGACATAATTTGGCTTTATTGCTGGAGTGAATCATTCTTTAATCATTTTTAAACCATTGGAGTGTTTTTAGGGGCAAACATGCCCTAGTCTAGACATTTCTGGGAGATTCCAACAAGTTTAAGTCAAACATTTTCTGCATGACTTACTCTTACTCAGCTCTGACCATCCCCACATCAGGACACTGCCACCGCCATCATTGTGTGGACGGTGTTTTAAGCATGAGATGTGGTACATTTGTGTCATACGTGTCAGTTTTAGTCTCATCTGACCCCAGCACCTTCTTTCACGTTTGGTCGAGACTCCAAAACGTCTTTTGGTAAATTCCAAACAAACCTGTTTTATCGCCGACAGGGAGTTAAAGGTGCAAACACCTTCAACTGGGTCAACCCACTTCAAGATGGCCACCGCAGCTCATCAACATTTACAAACACGAAAATGGCTATTCCTCAATACCTTTTTAACAAATATTGACTTAACATTTAGTGACGGTAGCTGTCAGTCACAACCCATACTCAATGTGCCAACAGAATACATGTAATATCGCTAGGCCTGTCACAATAACAAATTTTGCTGGGCGATTGTCTCAAAAATTATTGCGATAAACGATAATATTGTTTTGAAGTTTGACAATGATTAGTAATTGCCAAATTTAAGAAGAAATGTAGTTTGATTTGTGTTGTGTATAGTACCTTTTTTGACCACCGGATGGCAGTATAAGACTGTTTGAACTGAAGGATGGATAGTGATGGAGCGAGCAGTGTGTCTCTTTAAGAAAAATGGGAGGGAGGCCCCTTGACGTGACATGGGCTGTCTCTCTTTCCTTTTTCGGTTCTTAAAGGGGACCACATATTCAAAGTTCACTTTTTAATGGTTTTTTTACTCAACTTTGGGTATTTACTTCATAAAAAAACAGTCCTAAGGCCAAAAAAATGCACCCAGTGGTTTATTTACTCTAAGTAGATTTATTTATCTTTGATAAATACACTTCGTTTCCCACTTCCTGCGGTTTGTGACGTCACAAACCGCAGCCAACCACCTCAAACCTGAGTCCAGCCCCTCACCTAGCAACCCCTGGTTAGGCTCAACCCACTTCTGTATTAAACACATGACTGTTGTTTTTCATGATTTCATCTCATCTTTTGTTTATATGTTCTTAATTTCATGTGTACAGCACTTTGTTGCAGCTGTGTTTTTTTAATGGCTTTATAAATAAAGTATAATTGTTATTTTTATGTTTTAGTTCAATTTTTAGTGTATTTGCGATCGCTCCCAACGCGCAGCCGGCAAAAATTAAACGAGCGGACCCCCGGCGTAGGGACCGGCGGCAACGGGACACTGCTTCTGGCGCGATGGAGCGGAGCTTCAATTGTACAGCCTCGCTGCTGCCTCGCAGCAGCCTCGCAGCAGCGAGGACCTTCTCCTTACGGATTAATTTACGGGAGACACTTGGTGAACTTTGTGTTGTCTTGACTGGAACAGCGATAACTCCCAAAATCTCCGCGTGCAACGAGCGGAGCTGGCGAACACCGGAAGAGGAACAAGCTAACATTAGCATCGGATTCGGGTGGTCTAATGCTAAAAGGAGCAGCAAATTGCGGCGCGCTCAGACGGGTTTCGGTAAGTTATCTTAAGCTAGCACTAACAGTAAGTCAAATGAGTAATAAAAAAAGAGCTAATTTTAAAACAACAACACATTACAGATACTGGCTGTTACAGAGGGCGTAAACAGATCTTTGAAGGGCGTGGACTTCAGAACTCAGTATCAGAAACCGGTCGTTCAAAACGAAAGTTAAAAATGGCAGAATTAAAAAGGGTATAATTGATTATCTAAGAATTATTTTGTGTATTAAAATGAATTAATATTGTCAAGATAGCACACAGACATAACATAAAAATTTTAAAGACCTATATGTGGTCTCTTTTAAAATGGCGGACGATCGGTGTGGTTTGAGCTCATTAGCATAGCATTTTTCACACAAAGCTTTTAATAAATAAATAAAAATCAGTAAACAAGTTCTCAGCTTCTTTTTGCAGAGAAAAACAACTTTTTACACAAAGTCACGGGTTTCAACCGTAAATTTTGAAGCTT